>CM067495.1:21896561-21944881 GCA_034552555.1 Semaprochilodus insignis | reverse complement strand
CATGATATTTGGTCGCACCACATGATGTTTTCAAGTTCAATCCAAATGTACAGACACAAAATTTGACCGCCTAAACAAAACAAGCTAGCTTCCCACAAAAAGAAATTATGAAAAAAAAAATATTAGTATTAATATATTAGTAGTAATATTCATTATTATTTTAAGGTCATACCACATGATGCCCAAATGTGGCAACTACCTACCAGTTGTTAAAAAGGTTATTTTTTTCCAAATTTGTGAAAGAGTTACAAACTTGCTTGCTGCTTTTATGGGTCCTTGGCAAATAGGTATGTTATGCAATGTCCTTTCTTTGAATTGTTTTCCATATAAAAGTCATACAAAAGTGGTCATTTTTTAACAGTCGCACCACATGGTATTTTATAAAATATACATTAGCAGACCAGGTTTATTTGTACATTATGATGGAAATAAAAATACTTTGCAGTTTTGTACAGGACTACAAAACGCATAGAAATCATGCCAAATATGGCAGAAAATAAAGATGAATAGATTTAGAGTCATTTCAAAGAAGTTTTAGAACCAGCAGTCATGGCTGGACGGCCACACCACATGTGATTCTGACTCTTGAAGTAACAGAAAAAATACAATTGACTAATGTTTTGTGAAAAATCAAAGCAACTGCAGTTGGACAAAAAAGTGTTTGATTTAAAAAAGTACTGGCTATAACAATCTGTAAGTCATTTGTAATCAAGACAAATCTTATGCATTTTATGACTGGAGACACTTTTCGTGACAATATGATTAAAATCTTGTTGAATTCTAAATGGAAATAACATGTTTTTATTTGACTTCAGCTGTTTAAGAAATTAACAAGGAATATACATAGATAAATAATGAGCATATCTATAAATATGGATTTGACTCTGATATTTAGTGTAAACCTTACTTATTACAGAATAAATATGACTATAATATAATAGCTCAGTTCTACATCCTCATGGAAGGATCTGATGTAAGATTGACTCATGATGTAATGAGACTGAATGTACTCTAACTGGTTTTTCTCTTTCTAAATAAAAGGAAGTTGCAGCCACTGTAAAGTTCAGTCTCAAGAGCGCGTGTATACAGGTGCACAACTAGTATTAAAAACTGAAAAGATTAATTAAATGTGTATCAGCCTGATAGCATTTTATGCTGTAATTCTGAAAACTCAGAAACAATAAAAATGGATTTGGATCCTCTTGGTGAAGACATATAGACACACTTCAGAAAAGGTATTTTGCTCTTACGGTTTTGTTAATATTACTATTGTGTTAAAGTAATTTTCTTTCTTTGTAATTACAGCCTTTCCTATGAAATAAGATTTAAAAACAAGAGTAGAGTGATAATATTTAGTCAAACTTCATGTGATTATTTCTTTATAATTCTTCCTTGAAAGATAATACATAACACATATAGAAAAACAGTGCTTGTCGCAATAAATATAAATAGCATTGCCAGTAGCAATAAATTTTTTTATTCTGGTCTGCATTTAAAAAAAAATAGGGAAATGTAACACATAAAATAAAACTTGCTGTTAGAACATTACTTCCTGCAAAAGGACAAAAGGTAGCCTATTTTAGTGGTACAGCTTTAAATTCTCTTGCAACCCAGAAGGTAGCACCAATGTCATGCTACTGAAAGTATCTTGGTGCTTGGTTGTCTAGTCATGTAGACATTGTAAACACACTTACCTTTTTAAAATCCATAATAAAATATTTTACAGCAACCACTTTTTAAATGCAGTAGTGTTTTTGGGATTGAAGACTTTAATTTCAAGTAATCATAGAACGATCATAGAGGCGTGTGTCACATCACAGCCAAGCACTGATATGTAGCACTTAATGATGCACCGATCAGGATCTCATTAAGTTAGATTAAATTTAGTTTTAATTTTAAAAACAATATAGTGAATGTAATAAAGGGCTGCTATGGGGCTCAAAACTGGCATATATCTCTGCATACACTTTCCCGTTTTGCACCTTAACCTGCTTGTATTTGGTTCCATGGCACAAAAGTGGCCAAAAGTTAGGGTAAGCAATTCAACAATATAAAAACAGTGTTACTACAGTATTTAAAAAAGCATACAGTATGAAAATACCAATTATTGTTATCGTTTTTTGTGGCGTGAAGTTGTGGGTGTAAATCTGATAGTACTGGGTTACCCTCAGCACCCCCACTTCCCACGTGCCTGGTATGGGGCATAGGTAGACTTAACAATATTTTTAAATCATTTAAGATAAGGCCTCGGCCTAAAACACATTTTTTTTTATTTATGGCTGAGGGGTATATTCATGGCATTGTAGGACAAAGCAGATCACAAAGACAACATATTTTTGGAGTTAGAACTATTAAACCATTATCAACATTACATATAAAAACTGTGAAAATGTGAAAAAGTCAGTGAAATTCCCCTTTAAAATACCCTCAAAATAATTAACATACCAGTGATGCTTGAAGCAAGATAGAACCACACTTGTATCTTAGCATCTATCTTCAGGTTAGCACTGACGTCAGTAAAAGAAGAGAGGACAACAGGCATAGGCAATAGGTACATTACTATGATTCAGAATCACTGCTCAAGGCTATTGGAAGGGAAGTTGCCCTGGGTAGACCTGAGATTAATTACAGGCCTACCCAATAAAATGAGGAACAATATTTACTATCCCAATTTTCTAAGATAATGAAACTTTGTTTTCTGTGAGTGCTGTCACTGGCAATCCGTACATCAATAAATTGACTGTAAGACATGGATAGATCATAAAGGGTTTTTATGTCTACCATGGCAATGTTTTTAGCTTTGATGATTAGGTTTAAGATTTTAAGTCTGCTGTGGTTACTCATCTTTGTACATCTCTGCTTTCTGATTCTAACCTAGTCATGTCATCATCTTGGGTCTGCTCTCTTAAGCAGTTTAACCTAGGATGATAAGGTTAAAAAAAAGTTTTCTGTGTTGTTTGTGTCTGATTTTAACTTAACATTAATTTTGTCATGTCCTTTGGACAAACATGTATGTGGTGAGGGGATGTTTAAGTGAATCCAGCATTCTGGTTGATTAGCAGAATATTGTGGAATGGAAGTGTTGGAACAGGATGATGACCGTGTGACATTGCAGGGCATTAGCATGTTTTGAAGTTCTGCCAAATTGGCCTACTCACTTTTTCACAGGCCTGCCCAAAAATGTATTCTGCTTATTCCTGGGTATTGGTCAAAGGCATGTTCACATAAAACACAGGGATGCTATGTACTACGATCCCAAGTAAAATATTTCAGCATCTATTTATGCATTGTTCGTGTCATTAAGTTTTATGGCATCATTCATGCCCTTCTCTTTCAAATAGAACAAAAATCCATGGATGAAAGCATAGTTTGCTGTCTTGCTAAACATGGCCTTCGTCCTTGCAGCATAGTCCAGTTTGGTTCTGTAATTCTTAAAGTGCTCAGGAATTCCTTTTTGACTCTAGGTGGTGCCCTTACAAATGTGTTTTCTCTCATTTATCTTGGAGTGGTTCCCACTTCAGCAAGCTCATTTAAAGTGGTGCTGCACTACAGATAACAACAAGAGAACATTAGGTCTGTTTGCTTGTGCCACATATGACAGATTTTAAGGTTGGAAGCCACTGAGGTTTACAATTATTTTTACAAGAAAACTTTAAAAGATTTTGACAAAGTTACCATTTTTTGCTGCTACTACAACTTTAGTTACATAGTTTTCTTTACTATAGACAAACATCCAATAGTGCTTTATTTACACTCATTTCCATTTCAGCATTCAAATACTTTAGCCGCTTCTGGTTCAACCTGGTCTGTGGCCATAGCTTTGCTGATAGAGGACCCACACATGCACCCACAAGATGACAACAAGGCTTGAAACCTGGGTGCATATTAATAAATCTTCTCAGAGTAGAAATGCTGAGATTCAAGGATTCACCATATTTAAATAAACTTACAAGAACAGGTCCTAGATAAACACTCCTACCCTGTATAAGCACAGAACCCTAGTCTTCATTAGCTGTTAAATTCTGTGCTTCCATTAAAGGAATTGCGGTGCTGTGTCTCTGTTTCACTCTCTTATGGATCAGCTTTAATGTTGCATTACTTTTCTGTTGTTTATAATTTCACAAGCAGCTAACTTGTTTGCAATTCATCACACTACTCTTTAATGCAGCAGTTCTAAAATAAATCATCACTTCAAGGAAAATAATAATTATGAAAGTACTGGAGAATGTTGCCATTACAAAGGACTCATGCTTATTCATTACTGTGATATCATCTTACTGTTAAATATCATCCTGACCTCATCATAGCTAGTACCAAATTACAAATTTAAGTATATGTCTAAGACATTTTCAAATTTGTAAAAACATGTACAACAAAGTTTTCAAAAAGAACTGAGAATGCTTCAAAAAATTTGACCAGGAACAGGTAGAACAAGATAGCCATGCATGCCTCATTACTTCCTGGTGATTTTATCAAAGTTAAAAAATGTCAAGACAGCGTCATTAGAGTTAGATAAGATGCAGTACTGAAAATGAGATGTAGCAGGGGGAAGTGAACTTAAACTACACTGGCATACAAACTGCCAACATATAATGCCTATATTTATGGATGAATTCTTCACAGGGAGTGAAAAGCAGGATATCCAGTGTCCAGCTAGACAAGGAAGATCAGCTCCATGGAACAACATCTAGACAAGGAAGAACACTACTCCATCAGTGGAGGACAAACCTCTGAAATAAAGTTAGTATTTTTACATCAGCAATTTATCCAAGGAACGGGAATAGTTAATACTGTTTCTGTAATTACTCAAACTTTTATCAATCCTTAGGGTACAGAGAGCACCATCTCCAGCTCCCAGTGGTCTGTCTATGAAAAGTGATGGCTCCATGTGGGAACCTCCTACAATCAGTGTTGACTCTGTGCCCTCGGACCAAGAGTGAGTGAAACAAATCTATGACCATAATTCATCTTCTATTTTTATCACATATGTCTTTTCTATAATGAACTGTAAGATATTTCCACAAGCGTGGTTTAGGTTTGGAGAAAAGTATTTAGAAAATATTCAGCGTCCTAAAAGTCCACCTCTTAAAAATAAGGAAAAGGAACAATGAATATTGATCTGAATTTTGCTCACCATCTTTCCTCAGTCTAAAGAGACCAGCATCTCCAGTGCCCAGTGGTATGTCTATGAAGTCTAATGCATCCATGTGGGAACCTCCTACAATCAGTAGTAGAAGTGGAGCCTCTACTTTAAGGTACATACATAAACTCATTGGCCATTTTATCAGCTCCTCTCAGGACCCCAACAGGACCACTGCAGAGCAGGTACTATTTGGGAGATTCTCAGCACTGCACTAACAGTGATGTGAGGGTTGTGTGTTAGGTACTATTAGGGAGATTCTCAGCACTGCACTAACAGTGATGTGAGGGTTGTGTGTTAGTATGTTTTGTGCTGGCACAAGTGCAACAGGTAGTTTTTTTTTTTAAATCCAACTTAACTTGAAAGCAAAAGGAACCAAAAATACAAAAAGCTACCCCAACTCCCTAAATTAAAAACAAGAGAAAAGGGTACGCAAAATAAATAGCCACCCATCCCCTAAGTCTCACACAGCTTTACCAAGACTAACAAGGTTTTACAAGTGAAGTAAAGCAAAGTGATGAGTGGTGAAGAGTGCCAGGCTGATCTGGACAGGAGTTCTTCCAGTTCAAAGAAGAAAGGGGAGAGACCCCTGAACACCTCTCCACGATGGGTGCTCAATCACCTTGAGAATAGTCCACCAGTCAAAAATATCCATCCAACAGAATCCTGTGGCCAGTGTTTAGGGACTACAGGATGACTAACAAACTGAACTGCATCAGATGAGATATTGTCTCTAACTTTACATCTACAAGGTAGACTTGCAAGGTAGGAGTGTCTAATAGTGTGGACCGTGAGTTGTTGCAGCATTTAAAAACTGCAGCAGCACTACTGCATCTGATCCACTCATACCACGCCACCATCACATCAGCTTCACTGAAGTGCTGAGAATTAAACTCCACCCAAATAATACCTGTTCTGTGTTGCTCCTGAAGGGGTCCTGACCATTAAAAACAGGTGGGATAATAAACAATGCAAAGAAACAGATGTTCTGTATTTATAAAACTGCAAAGCGCATTTATATGCAAAGTGAGGCTGATAAAAAGGGCAATGTATGTAGATACAAGGTTTGTGTACCTAATAAAGTGCTAAAAAAGTAAGTGTATGTAACATTTAGTGTAATGTTTTCCATTGAAGACGTTTAAAAGAAAATGACAAAAAGAAATACTGCATCACATAACTATACATCCCATATCCCTACCCATACACTCACTCATGCTCATCATGTGTAAAAATAAAATGAAATATATTTATGTGACTTTGCAAAGCCTTAATGTTTTTTAGATAACAAATACTCAAATTTTACTAATCACAGTATGGTCCTCAGGGTAAAGAGATCAGCCTCACCAGTGCCCAGCCGTGTGTCTATAAAGAGTGATGGGTCCATGTGGGAACCTCCTACAATCAGCAATGAAAAAGGAATCTCTTCTTTACGGTACCTCTCTGAAACTGCTGTGCCAATACTATACTCTTTGTCATACCCTTTGTCATCCATCAACATATGTAAAACCCAAAAGCTTTATGTAAAATCCACAAAGACAGCTGCAGCAATATAAAATCAATGTTTTACAATGGCCCCCTTAGTCTCCAGATTTGACCCAGAGGTCTCAACTGAAAACAGCAGTTGACAAAAGAAAACTCAATCATTTCAGTTAGGTGGAAATGTCATGCATGGAGGAGGTGGTCCAAGATTCCTCCAACAGTGTTCTTCAGTTAGACACTCAGTCTCAGTGCTGTAATTTGCTGGAGAGGAGGCTCCACCAAATCCTGAAATTTGGGGTGCCAAAATTTTTGGAATCTGTATTTTTAGTTTTGACAATAAAAGCATGCGACACATGAGTTTATGTCCAGGTGTTATGTAAGAGTATAGATTTTACGTGAAAGAAGTAATATAGCATATCTTTGAGAATATACACTCATCATCAAAAGAATAGGAATGTTGATTCCTTTTTGGTGCAACTATTTATGCAACTATTCTTTTGATGTATGCCTGAACAAAACAGCAAGAAGGTAATATTCTGTTTAAATCATTAACCTTACATGTTATAGAATTTAATAAAATGATCCATTATCAAAATCTTTAACTTTTCAAGTTATAGAATTTATGACTTAAAAGAAATAAATTCATAAATAAAATTAATCATTGACAAACTAATAAGATTCCTAAGATTCAAAATAAATATTAATTATTTATATCACTAAAGTAAATTGTTTAATAATTCTAATGAAATTATTTATCATGCACATATAACTTTTAAATTATTTTTAACAGTTAATATTGAACTATTTATAATTGGAATTAAGTTGTTATTTTTAAGAGCCTGTTATAAAGTGCTACCAAATTGCCTTTTGAAACATTCTCTAGGGAACCTAACGTGGGGAAAAAGTAGAAGCTTTATTTTAAGAATATAGCATGAGTGACACAAAGAGAACAGTCCTACAAGTTTGTGGAGGTTTTGGAGAAAAGTTAAAAAGAGATTCAGCACTACACATGCACACATACAGCATGAGGAGGAAAGAAAATGTCAAAGTTAATTGTACAGAGGATAAATGTCAGGGAAGAAAAATGTATTTATTAGAGGAAAGTATTAGTCAACACTAGGTTCTCATCATGGTTCTCATCATGGTTCACAGGATCAAGACAACACCTTCCCCAGCCCCCAGCTCTATTTATATGAAGACTGATGGGTCCATGTGGGAGCCTCCTAAAATCAGCAGTGGAAAAGGAACCTCTACTTTACGGTATGCCAGAAACCAGCAAATAGCTGTTATGGAATTAAGAATATAAATTGTATTCCTGAACTCTGATAGTTAAATATGGTAGATATTGAACATTACATTACATGTTTTTTCCCACTATGTTATTACCAGAATGACTGAAATCAGGATATAAGGAATTTATATAGGGAATTTCCCACAGGTGTATTGTAGTTTAGGGGAAACCTTAAGTGTTGGTTTATTTTTGCTCAGGCTAAATAAGTCATATTAAAAAAATAAGACAGAACACTTTACTTATTGTGGTTCTCAGGATAAAGAAATCAAAATCACCAGCCCCCAACAGTGGTTCTATGAAGAATGATGAGTCCATGCCAGAGCCTCCTACCATCAGTAGCGGCGATGAACCCTTGGATGCAAGGTAAATCAGCTGACATCCAACTCTTTTGTAAAATGACATAAATATTGTAAATAGGTTATCTCAGTGTGTAAGTCATTTACACAAACATTTTTTTCAATAATAGAGAAAATAGAAAGAGATCATCATATAACCACACATACAATACTGTCCTAAATACTTAATAATCTTTCACACCATATCATGAGATTTTAGTGACTCTTCCAGCTGTTTACTGTAAATGTAGAATTTTCAGTTTTTATCATTGTATTAAAAAACATTAAAATTTTGTGAATTTCAATAAAACAGTAAAAAACTACCACCAGTTTACCGTAAGCTAGAAAAGGCCTGAGTTTGAGTCCTTGCCAGGGCATCCAAGGTCCTTTCTGTGTGGAGTTTGTATATTCTGTCTGTGTGGGTTTCCTCCACTAGTCCAAAGACATGCAGGCAGGTGAATTTTAGATGCTAAATTGCCCCCTATGTGTGAATGCTTATGTCTGTGTGTCTGCCGTTTGATGGACTAGGGCCTGTCCAGGGTGTTTCCTGTCTTTTGCTTACTGAATGCTTGGATAGGCTTCTCCTAAATCAAATAAACATCTTTAAACCAGTGCTTTAAATTATTATTTTATGTACATAATATCTTATTTAATGTCCTGGTTAATGGTATGAGACCATGACATGATTCTTGTAAATATCAAAGGTCTGACTATTTAATTCTAAGTATCACTTAGATATGTGAAGAGTCTTGTTTAAAGTTTAAAAAACCTCCAAATAATTGATTTAGAATCTTTGCATTGTGTGAATGTTCTTTAAAACTATAAAAGGGTCCCAACCACAAACTCAAATATTGGTAAAAGGCTCCTATAAACAGAAACTTAATCAGTTTATTAATGATGATTCAATAAATTCATAAATAAAATTCATCATTGACAAACGATTCCTACGATTCAAAAGAAAGATTAATTATATATATAAATATATATAAATTGTTTAATAATTCTAATGAAATTATTTATCATGCATATATGATGTTTGTATTATTATTAACAGTCAATATTAAACTATTTATGATTGTAATTAAGCTGTTATTTTTAAGAACCTGTTATAAAGTGCTACCAAATCGCCTTCTGAAACATGGTTAAACCTAAAGTGGGGAAAAAGTAGAAGCTTTATTTTAAGAATATAGCAGGAATGACATCAAGAGAACATTCCTATAATAAGTTATCTCAGTGTGTAAGTCATTTACACAAACATTATTTCAGTAATAGAGAAAATAGAAAGAGATGCATCATATAACCACACATACAGTATTGTCGTAAATACTTAATAATCTTTCACACCATAACATGAGCTCTTAGTGACTTCTTATTTCGGAGTGATAACTTTGTTATATCTTTATTTTGATTCATCTTGAGTATTTCACAAATTTCTAAATAAATAAAGCCAATTAAAGTACTAGGCTTTAAGGTTGCCTCAACAATAAGCAAAAGACAACATCAGTCAAAGCAATGCACATGACACAGCTTGGTATTCAAAACAGAGCTAAAGTCCAAATATGCAGTCCAAACTCAAAAACCTTGAAAACAATTTACACACAAAGTACAGGAAATAGAAAAGCTCAGACTTGAGTGATACAAAAAAACCCCTTTGCATTAAACACTCACAGCTCACTACTACTATACAAATAACCTTTGTGCAATAGATTCCTGGGACTCTACACAAAATGACAAAAAATATATAACATTTTTTATGAAATAAATAAATAAGTACTTCCAGCTGTTTACTGTAAATTTATTTACTGTATTTAGAAATTTCAGTTTTTATCATTGTATTAAAAAAACATTTAAATTTTGTGAATTTCAATAAAAACAGTAAAAAACTACCACCAGTTTACCATAAGCTAGAAGGGCCTGGGTTTGATTCCTTGCCAGGGCATCCAAGGTCCTTTCTGTGTGGAGTTTGTATATTTTCCCAGTGTCTGTGTGGGTTTCCTCCACTAGTCCAAAGACATGCAGTCAGGTGAATTGGAGATGCTAAATTGCTAAATTGAATGCTTATGTCTGTGTGTCTGCCCTACGATGGACTAGGGGCCTGTCCAGGGTGTTTCCTGTCTTTTGCTCATTGAATACTGGGATAGACTCCTCCTAAATCAAATAAACAGCTTTAAACCAGTGCTTTAAATTATTATTTTATGTATCTTATTTAATGCCCTGGTTAATGGTATTAGAACATGACATAATTCTTGTAAATATCAATGGTGTGAGTATTTAATTATTTTCATTTTTTTTTGTGGGTGGGACCACTGTTTGAACTAATTTGGTAAAATGGATCAATTATAAAATACATGATCTACATTTTTTTGTCTTTATTCTCAGTTCACAAAAGAAGGCTGAAAACATTTCAAAGAAAAAACTGGAGTCTATATTCAAGGTTGGTTTGTTTCTTTGTGTGTGTGTGTGTTTTCATGCATGTGTATCTGGATGTGTTGCTGGGAGAGGTTATGTAATTTTACTCTTTTACTTTTTGTTGATTACATCTGTTCATTTTGTTGATTTACATTCTAATTACACTCACTTTGCAGCCTTAAAGCAGCACTATGTAATATTTTTGTTAAAAATTAAAGAAGTACCATAACTAAGTATAATGAAAAAATACAAAACACTATGTGGTGGGCAAATAATCGTTTAAAAGACAGAGGTACCAGGACTGATCTGCAGGGGTTTCTGTTTTCTCAAATAGAAGGCCTGGTTTGTTGTTTAGGTCTCAAATGTTCTAAAAAATCAACATTATGATGAAGATAGGATGACAATAGTAGATAATTCACTTACATCCATACCACGTTTTGACTAAGTTTGCTTTGAGTACTCTTTCAACACATTGCATACAATTACATATTTCCACCAGAGAGGTCTCCAAATCCTACAAAATTATGTTTTAGTGACTGATATATTGAAATGCATTTCAGGAATGCATTTCAGGAATTTTACAGCAACAAGTACAAACACTTATTCTTATGTGTTGTTATAATCTCTCTCCCTAATGTTAATGTCTTAATGATTTTCTATCATTGTGCGTTCCTAATCAGGAAGTGGAGCAGAAAGTCATTTCTATAGTAAAGGATGAGCTGAAGAGATTCAAGAAACTATTAAGCCCAGATTACTCAGCATGCTATGAGAAAGAGATGGAGGATGAAGAAGATCAGAGCAGTGGCAAAAGGGGGGCCCTAAAGATCACTCTGTGCATCCTGAAGAACATGAACCTGGCAGATCTTGCTGACACATTAGAGAGCAGTAAGTGCTATAGGTCATGGGCTTACTGGATCAGTTTATTGTCAGAGAAGATGCACATAAATGTTGACTCTCAAAAGGTTAAACCGCTTAGGCTAAACATGTGTTGCTATTGTTTTTTTTTTTTACCAGGATTGATCCCACCTTGTCAACGAAAGCTCAAATCAAAACTCAGAGATAAATGTCAGAGAATCAATGAAGGGATTGCAACTCAAGGTAACTCAACACTACTGAATGAGATCTACACAGAGCTGTACATTACAGAAGGAGGGAGTGGTGATGTCAACCAGGAGCATGAGGTGAGGCAGATTGAAACCGCATCCAGGAAAATGGCAACAGAAGAGACACCTATCAAATGCAGTGAAATCTTCAAACCTTTATCAGGACAGGAGAAACCCATCCGAATTGTATTAACTAAAGGAGTTGCAGGAATTGGAAAAACGGTCTCTGTGCAGAAGTTTATTCTGGACTGGACTGAAGGAAAAGTAAATCAGGATGTCATCTTCATATTCCCACTTCCTTTCAGAGAACTGAACTTGCTGAAGAATAAGAAACTCAGTCTTATTAACCTTCTCAGTTGCTTTTTCCCAGAAACACAAAAATTAAATCCAAAGCATTACAGACACTACAATGTCATGTTTATCTTTGATGGTCTTGATGAGTGTCGCCTGCCTCTGGATTTTCACAACAATGAGAGCTTGGGGGACATAGAAGAGCCATCCACAGTAGATGAGTTGCTGACAAACCTTATCAAAGGGAACCTATTTCCCTCCTCACTCATCTGGATAACATCTCGACCAGCGGCAGCCAGTCAGATCCCTCCTGAGTGTGTTGACAGGGTAACAGAAGTGCGAGGATTTAGTGACCCACAGAAACAGGAATACTTCAGGAAGAGAATGAATGATCAGATACTGGCTAGCAAAATTATTACACATGTCAGATCATCAAGAAGCCTCTACATCATGTGCCACATACCAGTCTTCTGCTGGATTGCAGCCACTGTTTTAGAGAGGATGTTGGGTCAGGCAGAGAGTGAAGAGATCCCCAAAACACTGACTCAGATGTTCACACACTTCCTAATCTTTCAGATCAAACACAACACTCAGAAGTACAGTGGAAAAAGTGAGATTGATCTTCAGCACACAAAAGGAAGCATTCTTGCTCTGGGAAAACTGGCATTCCAACAGCTGGAAAAAGGTAACCTGATCTTCTATGAGGAAGACCTGCGAGAGTGTGGTATTAGTGTCAGAGAAGCAGCAGTGTACTCAGGAGTATGCACTCAAATCTTTAGAGAGGAATTTGGTCTACACCTGGGCAAAGTTTTTAGCTTTGTACACCTGAGCATTCAGGAGTTCCTTGCTGCTTTATATGCATTTCTGTGCTTCATCAGCAAAAAACATGTGACGGCTGAGGCTATTGAGGTCTCTGTGCAAAACACTAATCTCCCTGAGCTTTTCAGTCAGTCAACAATCACTGGCTTCCTCAACAGTGCAGTTAACAAGGCCCTAGAAAGTGAAAACGGGCACCTGGACCTTTTCCTCCGTTTTCTTCTGGGTCTCTCACTGGAGTCCAATCAGACTCTCTTAAGGGGTATACTGCCACACACAGGCAGCAGCTTTCACAGCAAAAAGGAAACAATCACATTCATCAAGGACAAGATTAAGGAGAATCTATCTCCAGAGAAATCCATCAACCTGTTTCATGGTTTGAATGAATTAAATGATCACTCTCTAGTCAAGGATGTGCAAGAATACCTTCACAAAGATGGTAAACATCGCCTCCATGAAGTCAGGCTCTCTCCTGCTCAGTGGTCAGCCCTGGTGTTTGTGTTGCTGAACTCAGTAGAAGAACTAGATGTCTTTGACCTGAGCAAATATGACCCATCAGAGGAATGTCTTTTGATGCTTCTGCCAGTAGTAAAAGCATCTAGAAAAGTTGTGTGAGTATTTTAATTTATATACGTTTTACAGCAAACTTTATTTCTTCAATTTGGGATGAAGTAGAACACGCTTAGGGTAATGATTTAAAATAGTGCATGACAGGTGTTCCTTTAAATCAGTTTCCTATAAATCAGTGGGATTTCTTCATTTAATCCTTGGTGTGTGTCTGTGTGAATATATACAATAAGGAAAAGAGTGAGGATCCTGCAGTTAATTCTCTGATTTCCCACTCTCTGATTATAACTTCTCATCTGACCCAGAGCTTCCATTAAAAAGACATAAAAGAACATAAGTACTGGTGTGGGCTTTTGCCAGTATACTCTCTTTAATGAGACACAATAAGCTACATGACTGCAAATAAATACTACCACTTCACTACCACTTCACAAACATCAGAACTCAGACAGCTTGAAATTCTACCAAATTATCCCACCCATGTATTTCATCATATTTTACATGGTCATTCATGGACATAAACATATATGTCACTTTTAATGCAATTTTGGTATCTTAAGTAATGTGGTTTTCTTGATTGCAAGTATATACTGTATACTGTAATACAGTAATCATTTTAAACATTTACTGTAGTAATATTTAGAAAGTATTTATATTATATATTTAGAGTATTATAGTTTAATTCTTTTGATAGGTAATCACAAATCACAAACATTTCCAAACATGCACTAGTGTAGTCCCTCAGAACATTCTATTTCAGTTTCAAATGATCTTATCTCGTTAAAGTTTTATAAACATTGTTCTTTACTAACCTTGGGCTTAAAAATACATCTTTTAACCATTTCCGGTTGGTTAACATCATTTATAGCACAGAATTTGTATAGAAATTATATTTTCAAGGAAGGCAAAACAAATATTTTTAGTTGATATATTTATCAAATTCATTGTACCAGTGACATGAGACTAGCTTTAATTGTGTTGCATTTAAGGTAACAACTGGTCAGATCAGACTTTCTAAGTCTAACACACTCACTCCCTCATTCATTCAAAGAATATTTGCCACAATAGTGTGCTTCACATCAGTGTTTATCATCATTACAGACAGACTGGAGTGGATTAATGCAAGTGTAGAAATAATTATATAACATTAAACATTGCAGAATATTACCTACTAAATGCTGACATATGTATTTTTGATAGAACCCTTGCTTTGGCTGATGTGTCTTGCCCCTACAAAAAAATAAAAGTTTAGACATGCTATAATTTTTCTCCTTAAACCTTTTGTGTACGGACTGAAATGCATTCTATACTGTACTTCTTTTCTTCCTCTGCAGATTAGCCGGCTGCAATCTCACTACAAACTCCTGTGAAAAACTAGCATCAGTTCTACAGTCTGCAAACTCCCCGCTGAAAGAACTGCACATCAGTAGAAATAACCTGCATCACTCAGGAGTAGAACTTCTCTCTGCTGGACTGAAGAGTTCAAACTGTAAACTTGAGATGCTAAGGTGAGGTTTCAGGAGAATTAGATCTAATATTACTCTCAACAGCCCTAACTCAGAAATAAGAGCACTATATATGCCAACATTTACAATTAATGGAAGCTGATATTTTTAATTCAATATAAAATAATTTGCAAAATCCTTTTTGCTGACTATTTGTTTTAATGCCTTTTCATTTTAGACTGAACTATTGTCTATTTGTCTATTTATTGTCTATAATACAGTACAACTTTATGCACTACTAACATTAGTTGGTGGTGGCAAATCAGGTCTAGATTATTACAGTGGCAATTATTATTTGACTAACTGACTTCAGTCCCTTATTTGGAAATTATCCATTAAATCAATCATTGATTAGATTGAAAAGGTAATTACTAAATAACTGTGACACCTTGGTCACTCTTGTCTGCTGTCTGATAAACTGTAAGTGGTTTATTGTTGATTAAAGCATAAGATTGTTCTACAATGGGTGTGAGAAGGTGAAAAACTGTAACTGTTTCATTCTACCCAAGCCTTTAGAGTGGTTCTAATTGTGTTGTACTTCTAGTCATTTTGCATTTTAATAGTTTTGTCTGTAAAATGGTAATGTACAATACTTGAATTAACCTTTTCTTGATGTCTAACCCTGGCTGATTTTTGTTACAAATGTAAATTAGTTGGTGTGATAAGAAATAATAGTAATAATTGGTCTAATTGTAGTTATTCAAACAATTACAGATAAGGATTGTCTATTTCATTCTTATTGGTTGCTTTCAATATGTTATTGTAGTAAAGGAACATAGTTGAATTTGTTTAAATCATTCAGTTTTACTAAATACTAATAATAGAGGCTTCTGCATGTCTAACTGTTGTGTTCTGAGGTATTCCAGGTAAATTTGCTTAGGGGCAGAAACTTATTTTGACCAATTTATGGAATAGCTAGAAATCATGTTATAGTTATAGATCACATTATAGACTGATGTGAATAACAATGGAGGATGGTTGATGTATAATAAAATGTCATCTGTGTATATAAAATGATTTTATAGTGGTATGACTTTTACTGGATATCTGAGATTTTATTGCAGTTGAATGCACCCAGGAGTTCAGTAAGTGGAAATAATATATATCTTTGTTAGGATCTTTTTAGTGTAACTCTGATTTGTTTGTATCAGAAAATGTAAAATACTAATGTAGCAAACGTGCTATCGTGACAATAGTGTTACATTATACAAGACCTTCCCCATTTTGCCAGCTGTTGCAGGTGGAAAACTTTTTGTGATAATCCCAAGACATGTTACCTAAAATCACCCTAAACTTCAATTAATTCAACAGAATTAGTATTGAATATAAAGGGGTAGATTTACTTAGTTTGGTGTGAAAAGGTGGCTGGCATGATTTGCAAAAAAGGGACAGTGGCATTTTAGCATCAATGATAATGTCACGTCACGTCCTGTCCTGTCTAGTCTAGCCCCTGTTTTTCCCTTTTCTCTGGCTTCCTGTTTGTCCTGTCACTTCCATGTGCCTTTTGTTGTCTTTCCTTGTGCTTCTGTTTTGTTTTTTGGCTCCTCCTGTCTCCGCCCCTTGTCAGTCCCCTCACCTGTCCTTAGTTTGTAGCTCCGCCCCTTCCCAGGTGTTCCTTGTTAGTCTTTGTCCTCTTATACCCCCTGTAGTCCCCTGTGTTCTTGCTTGGTGTTTTGTTTTCATGTCAGTCATTTGTTCTCCCGCCGCTTGTTTGTTTCCCTGCCTGTTGGTTTGTTTCCCTGTCAGTTATTTTTGTAGTCTGTTCAGTTGTTTCTTTGTTGTTTAGTTTCTTTGGTTTTGTTTTTTGTTCAATAAATCCTTGCGTTTGTATCCAGCCTCCTTGTCCCTGACCCCCTCGTGACAGATAAAAGGTGCTGTTACTTTGCTCTTGCACTTTTAACTGCAGGCACTCATGCTTTTCCCTAAAGTGCAACATACTGGGAGGAGATTATTCTTATGTCTTTGGAATGGTTGTCTTATTTTGTTATTCAATTAAATTATTTTAGTAAAACAATATTTGAATCTAGTATTTTTAATTGGCTATTTTATAATCATCAAAGTATCTTGAGAATAGATTTGCAGTGAACTCTAGATCTGCAACCACCGCTTTATTACAGCTGCTTCATACTTCATTACTTCTTACCCTAGAGCTAAGAGGTACAAAAGGTGGATTTTAGTCTTATTAAAATCTGTCCTAGTCCCATATTTAAGCATAACTCAATTCTCTTTTCTGTGTGCTGTGTGTTGTTTTCTATGTCATCTTCTTATTTGCATGTGCAGTCTTGTGTTTCCTGGTTCGATCAAATTTATCAAACTTACCATTAAAAATCTACCTGTAATAACTGAAAGTCAAATAGCTTTATTTTATTTGGGGCTTTCCAATAGTTTAGATTGACTGATTGCACATAATTGTCAACAAACCATTTTTGTTTTATTAACATCAGTATTTTATGTACTCTTCCTTTTCAGGCTAACTAGTTGTAATCTTACCACAAACTCTTGTGAAAAACTATCATCAGCTCTACAATCAGCCGACTGCTCCCTCATAGAACTGGACCTCAGTAATAACAGCCTGCAGGATGCAGGAGTGGAGCTACTCTCTGCTGGACTGAAGAGTTCACTTTGTAAACTGGAGACACTCAGGTGAGGTTTCAGGTGATTGACACAGGACCTCCATGTCATACACATGTAAAAATCTGGGTCAAAATTCTATGTTAAACATTTGGATCATGTTACTAATGACTATAAATGTATAGCATTTATTTTGGAATTAATTGGTATTAATTAGAACTCATTTGTGTTTGTTAAATGTAAATACATGTAGTATTATAAACATAACTACAGTAGTGATATACCTAAGGATATAAATGTGTTTAGACAGGTATGTTCCAAATGGAGGGAATTTCTTCCATTCTTATTGTTTATACAAACTTTACTCAGAGAACATATCCTTTACATACATTTACAATTGGCTCAGTTTTGACAAATCATAAAATTTGATTTCCTACCTCAAGATTGACCTGACATCTGTAGTATGTTTAATTCTCTTTTGCAGATTAGCTGGCTGTAATCTAACAGCAAATGCCTGTGGAAAACTCAGCTCAGCTTTAAAAACTGATACTACACTAAAAGAACTGGATCTCAGTTACAATTACCTGCAGGATTCAGGAGTGAAAAAACTTTTTGCTGAACTAAAGAGTTCACAGTGTAAACTGGAGATACTCAGGTAAGGTTTCTGGTCCATGTAAGTTCACTGAAATAATAATATAAGCATGAGACAAAAATGCATTAATGTATGGGTATTATTAAGGTTGGACAGTTAATTGCATTATAATTGTGATCTAAATTCATTTCTTAATGCAGTCTAGGGATAGCATTGGCGGCATTGACCGTGTGCCACATGAACATACACAAACATTGAATCCACTTTGACCACCAGTATAATGCTTTTTCCTACTAGGTATGAGATTTGAAATGGTATGTCAGCACCAAGCTAATGTTGATCTACATTCAATTTATGATATGTCCCTTTTCTTAATAATGCTTATGGCAGCTCTATCTTAAAATATTACATTTGGAGCTTCCCTTACATACATGCAACATGTTATTGCTTAAGTATGATTAAGTGGCAGGTTTCAAGTTTGTCTGTTTTACAACTGAGAATTTGCATTTTAGTTTTTTTTTTTGAGAATTTTCCTTATACTCCTTTTGAAATTGAATTCAAATGATGTTTAATGTAATAATGCTTTTGAATATGTTGTTATTGCTTTCTGTTTATATTTCATGGCTGTGCTGCTACTTTTGACCTATTATTGAGAGATTTTGCAATTTAATTACTTACTAAATGCCCATGTGGACAAACCTGGGTTGTTAAAGACTCACAAATTAGAACAATGATCTGAAATTCAAGACAAATGTTTAGCTAAATTGTATTTATCTTTTATAAACCTTTTAAGGTAAAAAAAATAAAGTCTAAGATTGGTGTACAGTGTACAATTTGCAAACTAAGAGTTTGCAGAAGGAATGAGGGAAAAACTTAAAGACAGTGTTGTAAAGTTTGCTAACATTAATGCATCCTGCATTGCCATTCCTATATAAATGCATTTATAGGACATTTCACCCTGACCAGCAATAACCTTAAAACCACCACCTTTTTCTATAAAATGAATAATGAGTGTAAAAATGAGGTGGTTTCAATATTATGGCTGATTGGTGTTTAGCATGCATATTAACTAATAAGCCTGACATACCTGTATAATTTCCTATAAGTTGTTACAGTTGCAGTTGTTACACTTTATTAAGCAAGAGCATATGGTTTTATAATGTTAGGTTTCATAATAAATTATAATTTTTACTTATTAGAATGCTGTAAACATTGATATGTTAATACTATACAATAGGGTTCTGGTACATTTCCTGTACAACACATGAACACATCTCAACAGTGACTACCAACTTACCTACCACTTGAGAATGTTTTGTAATATAAAAACATTTAATTGTATATGTAGTAGTAATACTAGTATTAGTAATAAGTATTTGGGCTTGCACACTCACTTTATCCCTATAAAATAAAATATAAAGTCATGAAATATAACAAATCATTAATCTTCTGGCATCAGATTTAAACTGGTATGGTTAAAATCAAAGAGAAAAAACTACAAACCAGGATTGACACATGTACTTCTAATCACATACGAGGCAATAGCATTAACTAGGTTTCTGTTTAACTAGGCCTGCCTTAAGTTTAATAAGAAAAAATGCATAATTCATTTAAATTTAGCAAATGCTCAATAGTTTAGTTTGTTTTTATACCACTGTTGAGTAAATGTTCCTGAGGGCCTAAGTCCTGTTGCAAATGCCTCAGTGTCATAAAATGTATTTTCTGTAAGGTGAAGGCAAACTCTTCCCCAGGAACAACAATGGTCTAGGGAAGCTATACTTTTGGTACATGAAAGTAATAGAAAACAAGAGAACAAACAAATTTACAACCAAACCAATCAAAATAATTTGTTCACATTTCAGCTGTATTTGTCTATATTTATGTAATCTGTGTTTTGTATTTTATATATTCCTTATTTGCAGACTAGCTGGCTGTAATCTCACAACCAACTCCTGTGAAAAACTAACATCAGTTCTACAATCAGCAACCTCCCTTTTGAAAGAGCTGGACCTCCGTAACAATGACTTGCAGGATTCAGGAGTAAAACTACTCTCTGTAAAACTGAAGAGTTCGTCTTGCAAATTGGAGACACTTAGGTTAGATTTCTTGGGTTTTTGTGTAGCTACAGTGCTCTACGTAATGGGACAGGAACTTAATGTTTTTAAGAATGACCTAAAATGATAATATAAACAAGCAAAACTGAAGACTGCACTTTTACTTTACTTAGTATTTATTCCTGTGTTCAGCAAAAGCTGCACGAAAGTCTGGCTATGTAAAGCCATGCTTGATAAATCTGAGATTACAAAGATGTTAACTCCATTAAATCCAATTTAATGTGGCACAAGCATGCATGGTGAAGAGCTGACATATACTTGAACACTTGAAGGGACTATTTAAAAAGAATTCTTTTTTGACTTGATCTTGACTTTACATTGACTCAACGATATCATATATTTTTATGAAAAGTTGTAATTTGAATGATGATGTAACAATAACTGTCACTGTTTCTAAACTATATGTACCTCTCACTGCAGACTAGCTGCCTGCAATCTCACCATGAATTCATGTGACAAATTGTTATCAGTTGTACAATCAGCAAACTCTTCAATTAAAGAACTGGACCTCAGTTACAATGACCTGCAGGACTCAGGAGTGAAGCTGCTCTCTGCTAGGCAGAGAAATTCAAACTGTAAACTGGAAATACTCAGGTGAGATTCTTGACTGGAATGTCCAAGCTGTAACACATGTTTTTTTGACCTGCAGTGCCCTGCAAATTATTATGTTTTGGTATAAATTATACTATGTTTACAAAAAACAGTCAGCCTTTTTGAAAAGTTTTTTAGGTAGTACTTTTGTTGTGTATTTTTAATATTTTAACAGTGAACATAAAACTCATATGTCCTTCATTCATGCTCACACACAGTAAACTTTTAAAACTAAAATAATGTATGTCTAAATATTTTAAAGAGTAGTTAGTAATAACAATAATAATAATAATAATAATAATACCATAGCCATTCCTGCAAGACTCCATGCTTCTAATAAAAATTTATTTTGTACTGTATTTGCTCCTTGTTTGTAGATTAGCATGCTGTAATCTCACTGCCATCTCCTGTGAAAAACTAGCGTCAGCTCTACATTTAGCAAACTTACCCCTGAAAGTACTTGACCTAAGTAACAACAACGTGCAGGATTCAGGGGTGGAGCTGCTCTCTACTGGATTAAAAAGTTCAAACTGTCAACTGGAGATACTCAGGTGAGTTTTCTGTGAATTTATTCCTGAATGGAATAGGCTAAAGTAAGGAGGTATACTGATGGCTAATTTATGATCATTAATGATTTTCTTTTTTTTAAAGCATTTCATTTTAGAATTACTTTATCTTACACTCCCATTTTAACTTTAAATTTAAAAATTGTGTTGCTTTAGGACATTATGTACACCTTTGACCACAAATAGCTGTTGTATTGATTCTTCTTTTGCAGACTAAGTATGTGTAACCTAAATGAAAAATCTTGTGAAATTTTGGGATTAGTTTTGCAAATGGAAAACTCCGCCTTGAAAGAGCTGGACCTTAGTAACAATGATCTGCAGGATTCTGGAGTGCAACTGCTTTCTACTGGACTGAAAAGTTCACACTGTAAACTGGAGACTCTCAGGTCAGCTTCTTGTGACTTGAATCATGAATAGTAAATATTAAGAGACAATCATCAGGGTAATTTCATATAAAATATTTTGAAGAGAAATGCAAATGCATGGTGACTCTTCCTTGTGTACAGTCACACATTCATACACATATGCACACACAGACAAACATTCAGCTTCTGCATAAATTATATACTCATATATTTAATAAATATCTTAAAGTTCTGCATTTCAAAAGCTGGTTGAGGTCAATATTTATCATAAGAATTTACTCATGACAACAAATCAAATCAAAGTGTATTTGTCACATACATATTCACACACACAACACAATTAGCAGTCAAATGCTTTCACAACTGCCTGTTCACTTGAAACAATAAGATAATACAAAAATAGAATATCTGTTATATAAATAATATACAATGTGAGGATGCACAGGGTAAAGTGTAAACTGCAAAATGTGCAAGAATGGAATGTGCAACCTAGTGCTTTGCAGTTGAACATAAGGCCTTTAATATATATCAGTGTTTAATGTTCAGTGAAAAAGTCCTGTGAATGCTGTGTGTGTGAGGCAGTCTTAGGTGCCTTGGTTTAGTGGTTGAATGGCCTGAGAGAAGAAGCTCCTCATCATATCTGTGTTTGGCTTCAGGAAGCGAAAACGCATACCTGACCCAACATTATTGTTAGAGTCTTGTTGGGGTGGCCTTCACAATCTTTCTGGTCTTGGTCCAGCACCAGCTGTAGTAGATTGTTTGCAGGTCAGGAAACTCAGCCCAAATGATGTGCTCGGCTGACCGCACCACTCTCTGGAGAGCCAGTTTGTCCTGCTTGGTGTTTTCCCCAACCAGGTCATGATGTTTCTTGTGTGGATGCTTTCAGTGGTGCAAGTGTAGAAAATACACAGCACCTTGGAGGACAGTCTGAAGTCCTTAAAAGACACTGATGGGCTTTTTCATGACAGGTCCTATGAGATGTATACTCCAAGGTACTCGATACTGTATAGTCTTTCCTCAACAATATGATTGCTCATGTCCTGCTTCTTGATGCAGTCCACTATTAGCTCCTTTGTTGTGCTTATGTTGAGGAGGAGATTATTATCTTGGCACCAGTTCTCCAGGTGTTTAATCTCCTCCAAGTAGGCCTTCTTATCAGTGTCAGAGATCAGACCCACCACAACAGTGTCATTAGCAAACTTGACAATGATAGTAGAGCTGGAAGTGGCCAGGCAGTCATAATTGTACAATGAGAAGAGCAGGGGGTTCAAGACAGTGCAGAGAGTGAGGGTGAGGGAGTCATATTTGCCTACCAGCACTGCTTGTAGCCCGTCTATCAAGAAGTCCCAGATCTTTCAACTTGGTGCTGAGTTTTGAAAAGATATTAGTATTAATTGCTAAGCTGTAATCAACAAACAGCATTTTTGCATAATTACTCCTCCTGGTGTCCCGGTGAATGCCTGTTGTGGAGCAGATGAGTGAGGACATCATCTGTAGAATTGTAACAGTTGCCGGCATGGTCCAACTTTTCAAATTACTTTGTCTGTTGCCCAGACTGTGCTTTATAACTATTCTTAAATAGAGTGTAGCAGTAATCCAGTATCCTGTCACCTCCTAAGGGGCAGGTGATGTGTTGATCCAAGTTAGGCGCCACACATTTGAAGTTGCAACTGTCCAATCACAATAAGCGCAGTGTTCTAATCAAAGTAAACTCTTGAGGAAGGTTGAAAGGCCGAAACGTAAGGGCAAGCTTCTCCAGGTAGGGTGTGCGGGAGCTTGTGAGAGTAACAGCGCTGGCTTTATTACACCTTGTGCTGTTCACCATCACACACACTGCATCTCCCCTTAATCTGTCCCCTGTCCGTCCATGCAAGATACTGTGAAGAACTTGGCCAGCTGGATGGTGTGTATTACAGACTTGAATGTCCCCCTGGAACTTGATCCTGACCCGCAGGGACTAAACATTGGCAAGCAGGATGCCAAACAGGGGTGCTTGGTGTGCCTGAGCCCCCAGCATGTTACTAACACTGGCTTGCTTCCCTTGGGCCTGGTGCTTCACGTCATGTCCTTTTAGCTGGAATCCAGAGTGCATTATACACTAATAGAAACAAGAATGTTTATGTCATTGGTAATCTGAATCATGGTGAAAAAAGACTACAAAGTGAAAGAGCAAAAAATAAATAGAAAAAGACAAAGTGTGGTCTGAGTAATCATGACAGCAGCCGACCCTAACATCACCATCTTGTACATAACATTTCCATAATCTGTTGAAGTATATACTCTATACTCTTAAATTAAACATTAGGCGTAAATTGTTTCTGAATAGTTGTAATACTTGACTCTTTGTTTAAAACTGATTTACAGACATTAAGGCTACTCATTCTTGAGACTCGGTATCACCACATTTACATACATCAACAAACATCATACTTATAAGTTGTGCAACAAAACTCAATTTGTAATACTCACAGAACTCAAAAACATATGGATCGTATGTTGCAATGTATTGTGTGAATATGTTCCATCAGTTTTGTTCTGTTGAGCTCCATGCTTATTGTTGTACAATATTGCACCTTTGTGGCATCCTTCTTACTTGGTCTATCTCACTCTTTTTTCTTCCTTTTTACAGACTATCTGGTTGTTTGGTTACAGAGGAAGGCTGTATCTCTCTTGCTTCAGTTCTAAATGAAAATTCATCACACTTGAAAGAACTGGTTCTAACCTACAATCATCCAGGAGACAAAGGAGTGAAGATGCTTTCTGTTAAACTGGAGGATCCACAGTGCAAACTGGAGACCCTCAGGTATGTATTGCACTCCTACCTGTGTGTGGGTAAAGAGTTACAGAATTGTTGAAGATGCAATACTCCTTGTGTATTTCTGACAGTACTAGCACACACAGATGCCTTAGGGTCTCAGGTTTGGCCAAGCTTTAGTTGATGCTTTAGTTTAATTTGAGTAAATTAAGGATAAACAAAAAATTAAGACTATATAAGCACTGATGTATTGGGATGCCACACAGATTTTCAAGAAAAACAGCAATGGCCTCTATGTATATTCACACTTGATGTAAATTTCAAAACTGTCCTCTAAATCACTGGTCCGAGTTGAAATATAATTATTTTATTCCACTTTCATTATAATATATGCCTAGAATATTTACGTATATGCATAATGTATTTTTTCAAAATTATTTAGTTTTTATCTACAACCCTGTTTCCAAAAAGATGTAATGTTGTAGATAAAAGACGTAATGTTGTAGATTATAATAAAACAGAATCCAAAATGTCCAATTATTTAAACCCTGTATTTAATTGATAGCAGTGAACAATAGCAAGAACAATAAATATATGCCCTTTTTGAATTTGATGCCAACTATTTAAAAATTTCAAAACTAGACTAGACTAATATAGTTTTAATTCTATATATTTTAACTATAAATATAATAACACCATTTTAAAAGCGAGAGGGCCACAGCTGTCAGTTAATGACAACCCTCAAACAACAACCCCAACCCCCGGCACTTGTAGGCTCAGTATTACTACAATAAAGCCTGTAGCAGTATGTGCATTTTTATAATAAAGTGCAGCAATATACAAACATACCCACAGGGAAGATCACCAATGCATAAACATACAGTCTAAAATAACCCTCTCAAAGCCTCTAACCCTGTAGTTAGATAAATCACAATTTTTTTTATTCTTTTTGAAACTCATGGTCTACATGTCATTCAGACTAAAGAGAAGAGGAACCATCTGGCTTATTGTCAGTGCACAGTTAAAAGCCAGCATCAGTGATGGAATGGGGGTGCATTAGTACACATGGCATGAGTGGCTCGCACCAGTAATGGTAAACAATTAACAGTATATAGGTTTTGGAGCAACATATGCAGATTTTCTGAAGGTCTTACTTATTTAGGCAAACCACATTCTGCATATATTACAGCAACATGGCTCTGGAGTAAACGAGTCCACATGCTATACTTGTCTGCCTGCAGTTCAGACCTGTCATACAATGAAAACATTTGTGCATTATTATGGTGTTAGCTTTTAGGAAACCAGAATCAAAATCAATGTACCTCCTGTGAATCCAGTAGTTTATCTATAAATCAAAATGTGATTTATGTGTCAAGTTGTTTCAAGATAATTCATTATTTCTTGAACCACGTCCCATACTCTTTTATTGTTGTAGGGTGGAACATGCAGAACAGAGTAGGATCAAACCAGGACTAAGAAAATGTAAGTTCACTGTGTTCAGCATAATGTTTACATACTTACTCACTCAACACACTGTTCATATTAATATCCTCTCTTGCTGTTTGTGTGTTTTTTCCTCTAATCTATATTTTTTTTATGCAGACACCCGTGAGCTCACACTGGACCCAAACACTGCACACACACAGCTATCTCTGTCTAGGAGGAACAAAAAGGTGACATGTGAAAGAAAGCGGGAGGCGTATCCCGATCATCCAGAAAGATTTGATGAGTATGAACAGGTGTTGTGTAGAGAGGGTTTGACTGGACGCTGTTACTGGGAGACTGAGTGGCGTGTAAGTGCTGTTATAGCGGTGACATATAAAGGAATAAATAGGAAGGGCGGCAGTAACGACCGTGTGTTTGGATACAATAAAATGTCTTGGAGTCTGGATTGCTCTAATGTCAGTTACTGTGCCAGGCACAATATGAAGAGAACTGTCATACCTGCCCCTTCCTCCAGCTCTAACAGAGTGGGAGTGTATCTGGACTGGGTGGCAGGCAATCTTTCCTTCTACAGCGTCTCCACTGATACACACACACTGACCCACTTGCATACATTCAACACCACATTCACCGAACCCCTCTATGCAGGGTTTAGAGTGTGGGATTCAGACTCGTCAGTGTGTGTTTGTGCAACATAAAAGGTTTCTGTGTTCTTGAGGAAGACCTTCAGTGAAATACATACTTCTACATATAGTATTATTGTATAGCATTTAGCATTAATAGTCCATTTTGCATTTGTTGTTCTTTTCATGATTTAAATTATGACTGCACATTACTGGAATAGACTTATCGAGCCTTGTAATAATTAATCACTTTGTTACTGTATCACTTAATACTTTTGGCTTTTACTTGCTATAGTACAAAAAAACTGTCCTTTGTAACTACAAGATTTTAAAAACAGGCCATTACTTTAGTTTTAGCAATCTATTAATGTATTTTAACCTTTTGTATTGTATTTTTTTAATCAGACAATTCTGTTCAAGCATTTAATGAAGTACATCCTACGGGATGTGAAATGGGTGGTGCAGGTTGGGGGGCTGTGATTGACAGTGAGGTAAAGGAATCCAAAGTCACACAGACAGTGTGTCAGGAAAAAAATCTCTGATTCATACTTTTCCCCTCAAAATTCTATTAAAAATATTGTTTTTGTACCTTGTACGACTTATTGTTCCTTATTGTGACCCAAATCATGAAGACAATAGAGAGTTGTCTATCAGGACATAAGAAAAAAGTTTTTTTTCAGGATCTTTCCTCCATCAGAATATCAATTACAATTAAAAAATACTTGAAAGAGTCAACTCCATCCATTTAGACACTTTCAGTCACTGGCCAAGAGTTGACCCATACGTGCTGGCGTCAAACAATCAATTATTTTGGAATTGATTCCCAATTACCTTACCTAAAGCAATCATTTGATCGGAGAAGGTCAACAAACACATCCTGAAGAATGAGATATTTTGTACAAGTGGCACTCAAGTCAGGTAATTTTTTTGGGCATATTCTTTCAATTCAGGAATGACTGCTAAAATACAAATGCCTTTATTTTTGTTTTTCCAACCATGTCCATCTTGAATTCTTGAAAAGGAAGTCCATCATGTAAATGTGTTAGTGTGCTCGATTTTTATGGATGATGTATGCATTTCTAGTATTGATCTTTATGTATGTTCAGTTTCATTGATGTGCTGCTGTAATTTGTAATAAAGACATATCTTTTTTAAAAATGGAATTGCACATGGTTTTTAAAGAAATACTTTACTTTTTTATTTAAAGTACATTTCAGAGCACATACTTTAATACTTCTACTTGAGTAAAAAATGTAACAACTAGGTAACCTGGAACACAAGTCGAATTGACATTACAAGTTATGTGTTTGAGACTTTTGGCAATAGTGCAATTTATTTTTTGATGTCAAATTCAACATAACTAATGTGAAATTCAGTGTCAGTGCATACACTGGAAATTAAAATAATGAATATGGGTGGACACACTTCACTGCCTCCCATTTGTACTGCATACAAAGAGAACAATGGGGATTACCCCAGTACTTTTTCATCTGACCATTTCCTGTAAAAGCTCCAGTAGCACCTAGTCAAAACCAGTTTCTTACATTTTTTTGCATCAGATGTAATGCTGTTCAAATCCTTTCCTGAAATGTAGGTGGCATCTAATTGTAATTTTAGAGACTTGCTGAACACAAAATGCTAATATCATCTGCAAATATATAACTATGAAATTTGCTTTAGTGCTTTAGAGAGGATTTAGAGTTTGCTGACCTGTATAGAATCAAAATGTTACAGGATGTGTCACATGAGGTCAATATAAATACAGATGTTCTGAAAGGCTCCTGAGCCTGCAACATCACTAAGCAAGCAACACGATGACCAATGAGATCTTCAAACAGGTCAAAAACAAAGTTGTGAAGTATAGATGAGGATTGGGTTATAAAAAATATCCCACAATCTAAGCATCCTATGGAGCACAATTAACTGGGCAGAAAATGCATTAATTAAAAAATCAACAAAGTCACAGAAGATAACATTGAAAGATCTACAGCGGACATGGGACTAACTGTTTAGAGAACCACTATAAGTCATCTACAGAGTAGGGCTTTTTGGAAGAGGAGCCAAAAAAAAGAAAACACAATAAAGCATGTGACAGACTCCCCAAACACAGGTTCTCTGGTCAGATGGGACTAAAATGAAACTTTTTGGCCAGCAAAGGAAACATTATGTGTGGCACAAACCCACACCTCAAGCACTGAAACATGATAGAGGCAACATTGAGCTGTGTGGATGCTTTTCCGGTCAGCCCAACTCTCCCAGTAGTTCTGGGAGTCTCCTGCATTTTATAGACAACTTCAACTTCCAGGAGAACAGCTATCCTAAAAATACTGCTAAAGCTACACTGCAGCAGATTAAAGGGAAACATTTAAATGTCTCAGAATTGCCTACTGAATACCCTGATCTAAGTCCAACTAAGATTCTGTGGCATCTACATAATGCTTTTAACTTGAAGGAGATGAATAAGTTTTGCCTTGCGGAATGGTCAAAAATCCCAGTTTCTAGATCTGATGTGCTAACAGAGACATACCCCAAAAGAGTTGCAGCTCTAACTACCCCAAAGAGTGGCTCTTCGAAGTACTGACTTTGGGGAGGTTAATACTTTTTGTTTGATTTGATTATTGTTTGTGTCACAATAAAATATATTAAAATATTTTACACATTCAAAGTGATAAGCATGTCGTATAAATCAAATGTTACAAACCCTGCAAAAATGAATTTTAATTCCAGATTGGGTGAGGGTGTACAAGGTACTGGAAACCAGGGCCTGAACTGAATAAACAACAAAACTACGAATAGTGAGTGGTTTAGCCTCGACAAGGATCATGAATCAGTGATTCTGCTGTATATATGGGATAAGTCATAAAAATATTAAATTATTGCAGCAGCTGCTTCAGATTTTTTAAATGAAATGTCATGAAGCTGTAATTACATAACTTACTTTCAAGCTTAATTTAAAATGACAGATACAGGAAGTGGAGATACATGGCATCAAGTCAAGCAGTGCCAAAGTACCAAAAGAAGCAATCATCAGTGGAGCATTCTGATGGTTTTTGACAGCTGTAGGTAGTAAACTGGCTAAGTGAGTGCATTGTGAGGGGGTTGGGGAGACTTTATTTTGGAATGTATATATATATATCCAGCAACATTATTCCACCCCAAATTCATTTTATCTACTTAAGCGGACCAATAATATGGATTTCATAACGCAATGGCTATTTTTAAACTGAATAAACATTTCAGACTAAATAAATGTTACATAAGGTTACATTTTTCATTACCAAAAAACACAGGCACAGAGTCCATGTTCAAATAATATGTGTGGGGGTGGAGAGTGAGGGCGCTATAAACAATTCTAAACACTATGAATATTCATTAAAATAATACATTGCCCTAAGTCTTTGCTGTATAAAAAATAATTAAAATCACCTTTCTGAATCTTGTTGATTAACTAAGTTTTGCATGGTCTTATACCAACTTCATGAATAGTTTTTATTTCTCAGAGGTGTTAAAACCATTTTAACATTTAGTGTAGTCATCTTGAAATGTTGAAACAAATGTAATCAATTTCAATCTGACAAATGTATACCCATTTTAAATGTAATGTCAGCAATAGATTTAGATGAGGGCATGTTTACCACTGTGTTGCATCACCCCCCAAAAAAACAGTGAGCATGGCTGTTAAAACAATGGGAGCATTAAAGGGCATTATAAAATAATGCAGTAATCAGGCAGAAAAAGGCAGGATGAAAAAGCAAGTCATGGTGTTGTGTGCCTATTGTAAGATGGCATCTATTGTATAAAGGGGTGTACCGTTAAGTGTGTGGTGGTTGTGGAAAGTGAAGGAGCCAGACAACAGAAATACTCTTTTCAGCTTTTTATCCAAAGACTGGAAACATACAATAAAACAGCAATGGTAATAGTGAAAACTGTTTAAAAATGTAATTGTAACTATCAAAGTAGTAAATGTAAAAGGTTTCAAATGAGTTTTAAACCAACCATTACATTGGGTGGACCCTGGATGATGTCAAAGTGATAACAGTTTTAAAATATACAATGTAACTGTAACAGTCAAAGTATGACGATAAATGTAAAAGTTTTCAAATGAATCTTAAACCAATCATTACACTGTATGATGCCAAAATAAAATAGTAGAAATAAAATAAAAAAAACTTACCTAACAAACAAGAGCTTACCTGACACATAAATAAAGAGAACGTAGATAGGGAGAGTCAAATAAAAAAAGCTAGACAGGCAAGCATTAGTAGACAGCAGTACATCTCAAACATAAGTCAGCTGTAATATTTTCAAACCAGTACCTCCTAAAAACAGCAATGTTAGCTTGTGAAGTATTTATATTTATTCACAGTAACATCAACTGACAACTGTTCATAAAGGTTCTTACTATGTTTTTAAGAGGAACAAAACTATATTACCTTTCTTGTGATGGATGTAGAGTTTGCAATAATGGATCAGCAGAACCTAATGCATCAACCTTTGGTTTTGATTGTACATTCTGGATAAAACACTAGAGGATTGTGGTCAGTCCAATGCAAAGGTTTAGAAATGATTTTATGCTATATTAGTAGTTTTTTGAGCATAACATAATTCATACGTATATTTAGCAATTTATTATTCAACATGGATTATTTCTAATGGTCTAATTGACACTTTTAGGGGTATTTTAGTACTGGCAAGAGGATTCCAAGTGAGCCAAAGATGTTTTTTCCATACATAGAGTTGTACTTAGACCAGCAATTACATATATACAAAAATCAAGTGCAGCTTAACAACATAAAAATATTATATGCTGCTTTTAATGTTGGACAGCAAGTCAAGTTTTAAAAGTCTATTCTAGACATTTTTCTTTTTTCTTTTGTTGTTTTTCTGAGGTCTATATATGACATTTGTGTGGGTTACATATATAACACAGTCCTACTTAATTTTTACAAGACCATTTCCAACTCCATAACCACAATTAAACAGGTTACTTTTTAAAAGAATAATATAAGTAAATGTCACCTATTCTGATGTGTATGTGAATAAAGTCTATTGAGCCTCATTCAAACAGCAGCTCAAAATGTTTAAATCATTTTATGTCAGTAAATCAATGTGCTGTTAAGGTGCTAACAATATACTCAATACAGTATGTAGTGCTTATTTTCAGTGTAACACGTAGCATTCAGCTATAATTAACTAACAGAAAACCAAAGACTTGCTTCTCAGAAACTTTGCCCTGTACCAAGGCATCTTCTCACTTTTGCTCACAAAAACTAAATGTCCTGATATCTGTATTTTCTGTCACAACTGACATATAATAATAATAATAAAATCTAATATTATAAACTCTTAAGTATGTTTATTACAGTGTGAGAGTTTTGAATACACCTGAGTTGGCATTAGAGTATTGTTATGTTCTCTAATTCTCTGTGAAGAGTGTATGTTTCCCTGATGACTCTTCAGAACAGATACTCATGTCACATAAATACACTGAGGACTTAAGATACACCCAAAATCCAGCATAAAGTGGTTCAGTAAATGTGGTGTTGAATGTGTGTAAGTGTGTCAGTGTGTGTGTATCAGTGGCGACGCTATAGAAGGACAGAGTGCCAGCTGGCCAGTCCAGATACACTCCTACTCTATTAGAGCAAGAGGGAGGGACAGGTATGACAGTTCTCTTTTTTTTGTGCAAGACACAGTAGCTGTTACTAGAGCAATACAGACTCCAAGACTTTTCATTGCATCCATACACACTGTCAGTACTGTCTCCTTTCCTGATGATTCCTTTATATGTCACCGCTACTTCGGCTGTCCCATTCCACTCAATCTCCCAGTAACAGCGTCCTGTCAGGCTCTCTTTACATAACACCTGCTCCCAACCATCAAATCTGTCTGAGTGGTCAGGATACAACTGCTTTTGTTCCAAACATGTCACATTTCTGTTCCCCTCAGACAGAGAGAGATGCGTATGTGCTGTATTTGGGTCCAGTGTTAGCTCACAAGCATCTGTAGATTAGAACAGAAGAGATCAACACAAAGTGTGTGCGTGTGTCTGTCTGTGTGTGTGTGTGTGTGTGTGTGTGTGTGTACAAATTTACACTGATCACAGTGAACTTACACTTTCTTAGCCCTGGTTTGATTCTGAACTTCCCTGCATTATCCACCCTAAAGTAGAAATTAAAAACAGACAGAGAGGTTTTTACATTAAAAAGTCCATGAGCTGTTTTTGTAATGTTTTAATCCCTCTTTTGTTCTTTCTCTTTCCTAATCCTTGTCTCCGAAACACATTAAACATGCTTGCTTGAGCTTGCTTGAGTACATTATGTCTGTTGGTGATGATGTTGGATGGCTTTAGATGATCTTTGGATGTCCTATATCCTATTTTCTGTTGCAGAGTGTCTGCAGTTTAATTATATAGCTGGCTGTATAATGCTCAGTGAGACCATTCAGTTTTGGGACATCCTAATCATAGCCCTAAACCAGTAAAGCTGGTACAGCTGATACATGATTACACCAGGTAGGTCCCAGAACACACTGAAGGCCAATGGCTTTGAAATGAGGCAGTCAAGATGTGAATAAAGTATAGGCTTTCTGCTTTAATTCAAGGGGTCATAAAGATTCAAAAAATGTTCATTAATCGTTTAATTAGAGCCATTTGTTTGTAGTCCCTCTATTTGTACAGGCTCAAAAGTAAATTGACAGTTGAGTGATAAGCATTGTAATAACCAGTTGTTCCATGTTCTGTTGTGACATGATATTTTTAACTGCACATAAATATAACTGTTAATGGAAATACATGGTTCAAAGAGCTGTTGATAAAAGTGAAAGGGGTCATAATTAGGCTTAAAAACCCAAACCTATCAGAGAGATAGCAGAAACTTTAGCTGTGGCCAATTTGATGTATTCTTAAAGAGGAAGAATATGAAAGGAAGGGCTCATTATCTGTCAAACATGGTGGAGACTGAAAATTGACGGGATGGTGCTTTTACAGTACAGATAGGTAATGACCCAAATTATAAGTAACCTAAGAGCACCATAAGTTAAAAGAAATGTTATGTTCTTAAATGGCCAAGTCAGTCACCCAACCTCAACCCAATTAAGCTTGCTTTTCACTTATGGAAAACCAAACTGAAGGCAGAAATAGAAGTAGTAATTGAATAAAAGCAAACTGAAGTAGTAATTGAAGGCAGCTGTGGTAAAGGCGCAAACAAAACAAGCATCTCAAGGGAGGAAACACAGCTTTTAGTGATAGGTCCATGGGTTCCCAACTTAAAGCAGTTATGGAATGCAAAGAATTTGCAACTATGTATTAAACTTCTTTTGAGCCTGGAAAAATGGGGGACTATGTAAAATGTTAATATGTCTTAAATCTTTATTGGTATTTTTTTGTCAAAACCTTTGAATTAAAGTAAAAAGTCTAAACATCAATTACATTCTGACTGCATCATTTAAAATCCATTGTAATGGTGTACAGGGACAGACCTACAAAAATATGTCACTGTCCAATGCTTATGAACATGTATATTATGGTTTATGCATGCAGTTTTCAAAATGCAAATTGATGGCCATAAGCTTTATTTGCTTCATATTTACACCAATTCACAAACACATTCACTTCCCCCTGGAGGCAAAATAAATATAGTAATAACAACAATAAAGCATTATGGTAAACCTTCAGTGTGCCAGACATTCTTGTTAGAAATATACAAGAAGCATATATTTTTGATTTCTTTACCACACAGAAGCATATACAAAACCGGCTCCACTCATTTTTACATACCTAAGAGTGCCCAGTCTGCAGTGTGGATCTTCCAATGTAGCAGAAAGAACCTTTACTCCTGACTCCCCTGGGAAGTTGTAGGTCAGATCTAGCTCTTCCAGGTGTGAGGGATTTGATTTCAGAGCTGAAGCCAAGGAAGAACAGCCTTTTTCTGTTACCATACAACCTGATAATCTGCAGAGAGGAAGGGAGTAAGGGTAAAATGTTGGGCTTTTTTCTTTGTTTTAAACAGTCTAGTATATATTCAGATGTTCAAATAATTTATGCACATATTAAGTGTGAGTTTGTTTAGCTTGCTGAGAGCTAGTTAACTACATGAGTTTGGGAGTGGAGTGAGTATTTTAAAATAATGTGAGTACACAGTGTTCATCCTCAGACATTATCACCCCCAAAGTGCTTGCAGCAGTTTTCAAGTAAAAACTAGCTAGCTTGACAATTTGTGAGGATGCATGTTTTTTTGTTAGGATACATGCTATTTGTGTCCACAAATCATGTGGTACTGTTTTAGTGTTTACAACAAAAAAGATAACGATGTCTGCATGTGCCAAGCCCTTCAAACATTTGCTACCACTACTTCCTCATTTTGCTGTTCTTACTTTTTCTGAGCACCACGTAAATCACCAAAACCTCTGCCTTTTAGGAAAGCTGAGGTGGAAATTTACTTTAATGTGTCTTAATGCATTATTATGACTAGGAAAGTCCAGAATTAATTCAAAGATATCTCACCTGAGTACCTCCAATCTACAATGCAAACTCTTCAGGCCAGCAGAGAGCAGCTCTACTCCTGAATCCTGCAGGTCATTGTTACTGAGGTCCAGTTCTTTAAGGGAGGAATTTGGTAGTTGTAAAGCTGAGCCCAGATTTTCACAGGATTTCTCCCCAAGATTACATAAAGCCAATCTGCAAAAGGAATACATAAAATGGATCTTACATTATAGGATAAGTTACTGTGTGACCAATACCAACAGCACAGTAGTAAAAAATTTATTTGCGGTTACTCACAGAGCTTTTCTGGATGCTTTGACAACTGGAAACAGCCTCAAAAGACATTCCTCTGATGGGTCATATTTACTCAGGTTAAACTCATCCAGCTCTTCTTCTGAGTTCAGCAGTAGAAACACAAGAGCAGACCACTGAGCAGGAGAGAGACTGGCTTCATGGAGACATCTGTTACCTCTTCTCTGCAAGAACATTTGGACTTCCTCCACTAGAGAATGATCATTCAGTTCATTGAGACAGTGGATTAGATTGATTGATTTGTCTGGTGAGGCATTCTGTGTAATTTTCTTCTTGATGTATTTGACTGTTTCCACTTGGCTGTGAGAGATGCTTCCTGTTTCTGTCAGTAGGTCTTGTAAGAGAGTCTGATTGGACTCCAGTGAGAGACCCAAAAGAAAACGAAGGAAGAGATCCAGATGTCCATTCTCACTCTGTAAGGCCTTGTCCACGGCATGGTTAAGGAAGTCAACCATTGCTGACTTGCTGAAACGCTGAGAGAGTTCAGCTGTTTGCTGTTTCAAATAGTTTTTGTTGATGAAACACAGAAATGTATATAAAGCTGCAAGGAACTGCTGAATGCTCAGATGTACAAAGCTAAACACCTTCCCGATGTGCAGTCCAATTTCCTGTCTGAAGATTTGTGGACAGATGTCTGAGTAAGCTTTTGCTTCTTTGATGCTAATACCACACTCTTGTAGGTCTTCTTCATAGATCAGGTTCCCTTTTTCAAGCTGGTGGAAAGCCAATTTTCCCAGTTCTAGAATATTTTCTCTAATCTGGTGAGGGTGAGTCTCGCTGTTTTGACTGTGCTTCTGGCTCTTGTGTTTGATCTGAAAGATCAGGAAGTGCGTGAACACCTGAGTCAAGTTTTGAGGAATCTCTCCACTATTTGCTTCATCCAGCATTCTCTCTAAAACAGTGGCTGCAATCCCACAAAACACTGGTATGTGGCACATGATGTAGAGGCTTCTTGATGATTTCACATGTTTGATAATTTTGCTAGCCAGGCTCTGATCAATGATTCTCTTCCTGAAGTATTCCTGTTTCTGAGGATCACTAAAGCCCCGAACCTCTGTTACACGGTCAACACACTCAGAAGGGATCTGACTGACTGACACTGGTTGAGATGTTATCCAGATTAGAGCAGAGGGAAGCAGATTCCCTTTGATGAGGTTTGTCAGCAGCACATCCACTGAGGATGGCTCTTCTATATCCACCAAGCTCTTATTGTTCTGGAAATCTAGAGGCAGTCGACACTCATCCAGACCATCAAATATAAATATAACTTTGTAGCGCATGTAGTGTCTTGGAATTAATTTTTGTGTTTCTGGAAAGAAGCAATGAAGAAGATTAATGAGACTGAGCATTTCATTTTTCAGCAAGTTCAGTTCTCTGAAAGGAAGTGGAAATATGAAGATGACATCTTGATTTTGTTTTCCTTCTGCCCAGTCAAGAATAAACGTCTGCACAGACACAGTTTTTCCAATTCCAGTAATCCCATGGGTCAGTACAGTTCTGATGGGCTTCTCCTGTTCTATACATGGCTTAAAGATATCATTGCATTTGATCAGTTTCTCCTCTGTTGCGTCTTTCCTGAATACAGCTTCAGTCTGTTTCATCTCATATTCTTGACTGACCTCCTCACTCCCACTGTCTGTTATGTAGAGCTCTGTGTAGCTCTCATTTAGTGCTGAGTGTCCATGGGTTGAAATTCCTTCATTTATTCTTCGATATTTGTCTCTTAGTTTGAGTTTGAGCATTTGATGGCAAGAAGGTGCCAGTGCTAAAGAAAAACAAAAACAATATTAATAGGAAACATTTGTATCACTTTTACTCTGTGATCATGAATGAAAGTTTAGATTCTTAAATTTGTATACACTGTTCTCTGTATATTTACATCTAAATAAAGTGTGACAGAATCTGACTATGAATAAATGTAAACTTTAAAAGCAGAGCTTGTCCAAACATTATGGTAATTGAGTGCAAATGATATTTGGTTCCGAATTTGCAAACCTTCTGCATTACAGAGTTTATTCAGTTAGTTAATTAGACAATTACTTGGTCATTTATTAATTGAGGGAAATGATCCAATTTTATATATGTACAAGTTGCAAAAGTATTTGAACCCTTGCTTTCTTGTTGATTATTCCTGCATATCGACCTATGGGAAGTTTAGCCCATTCCTCCATACAAAACAGGTTCAACTCTGTTATTTTGGTTTGGAGTTTCCTCCCAGGAACTGCTTGCTGCAGGTTCTTTCACAACATTTCTACTGGATTAATGTCAGAGCTTTTTTTTATCCGTCTTTAACCATTCTTTCGTAACATGACTTGTGTCATAGTCTTGCTGCATGACCCATGTTCTCCTGAGATTCTGTCTTGTCTGTCCTGACATTTTCTTTTCGAATTGATGGTATAATTTAGAATTCATTATTCCATGAATAATGGGAAGCATCTTTGGGGTGTGCTTACAAAAAACATAGTTGCTTACTATGCTGATGTTTATGTAGGATATTATATTCACACATATTTATTGTTGATTTTACTGTTATTATTGGTAGTGGTGGTGGTAAGTTATGTGATTACAATATGATGAAATATGAGTAGCCTAAATAATACATTTATTTAGTGATATATTATTATTATTATATATTATATTATAAGGTCTGTGAGTTTTCTCGTTACAAAGCTTCCCGTTGTGAAAGTGAGACCGAACACATTTGGAAACACGGTAGTTAGAGATATCGTGGTTTTGGGAAACGGTCTTACTTCAGATGTTAGCTAGTTTAACGATTCATTGTGCCATGTTAGTTCAATGCTAGGCTCCACTGTTGTTTGGGAAATGGACCTCTGCTCCAGATGCAGCAAAACAGGCCCAAACCATCATACTACTTATTGGATAATTGTCCTCAAAAAAATAAATGACCAAGTCTAATATTTTTGTCTCATTTGTTTAATTTGGTTTTCCTTATCTACTTGTAGGACTTGTGTGAAAATCTGATTAAGTTATAAGTCAACTTTATGGACAAATATAAAAAATTCTAAATGGTTCATAAACATTTAAGCACCACTGTATAATGTATAAAGTATAAATTTTTTAAATGTTTATGTACATTTATTTACATTGTCATCTTTTTTGCTATGCACAATTTGTAGTAATACTTGGATTTTTTGGCCTCTTTTCATAATTAACTGAACAACGCTGAATGATAATAATAATAATAATAATAATAATAAAGCTCTTACTGCTTGCTAGTGTGTTAGCAAGGTCTGGTTGGTCCATGTTCTGTAGAATGTGCAGAGTGCTCTTCAACACCCCTTTTCTGATACTGTTCTTATCCTCCTCATCTTCTTCCCCTTCCCTTTTAGAGCATGCTTGATAGTCTTGACTCAGAAGATTCTTCACGCTCTTTAGTTCATTCATCACTTGAGACATGATTTTCTCCTCCACCTCCTGAAATAAATAATAGGAAGTCACTACAACTATATGGTTAAACAAAAAATTTAAAATTTGAATTTAAAATGGCTGGTGGGGCTTATGGCAGGGCCAGCATGTGGGCAGGCCATAGCAAGCAGTTTCCAGAGGCTGTCAGCTGCGGTGAACCACTTGTTTAAGTTGACCACTGTGCATCTCAACTGGTGGACATTTTTAGTATTGGCATCCAGTGAGACTGATAATAGCCTCATGCTGCTATGGTGTGTGTGAGAAAAAAAACTGGAAAAAGTTGAAAAACATTTGCTTTGGGACAGTTTTGGTGGGTGCCATCATTTTGCCCAGAGTACATGACTGGAATGTGCCAACCCTGGTTTGTAAGCATTGTGATGTGTAAACAGACATAGGGACATATACATCATGTTATTAAGGCCAATGCAAAAGCATAGATACAGGAAGTGTATGTGAACAATGGGTAATCAGCTAAAATTAAAGTGAACATAAATTACATTTATTATGATTTATAATGTATTCTAATAATTTTTATGACTTTATTATAACACAAAACACAAACCTTGAATATAAACTCCAGTTTTTCCTTGGAAATGTTTCCTGTCTCCTTTTGGGCACTGTGGAGAACACAATGTCAGAGCATATTTTACACTTGTTCTTTTGTCTTATATTATAGGATTAAAAAGTAATGTAATGGTTTACTTTTTAACTATTAGAAAGTACTATACATACATGGCGAAAACATGATGTGCAACAATATTTCAAATTTTTATCATGTAAGCTGCTGATGTACAATTACTCACTTTGGTTGAGAGGTTTCTGCTTCACTGCTGAAGTTATGAGGCTCTGTTAAGGAGCTGCTGCTCATAGACATAATGCTGGATGCTGGAGATGCTGCTCTCTGCTCCCTGTCAACAGTTAATTCATAAACATATGTATAGACTGATGAAATATGCAATCCTTTGACTGCTATTGTTTTTATATACTATAGTGCAGTTATATATCATGTTTCTAGATATATACCCAGGGGTCTGAGTTGTTAGGGGGACCCTGTGAGCAGTTATAATAAATTTTACACAGCCTGTCTTGATTTAAAGTGTGAACTTTACTTGTGGCACAGCTGGAAAATTAACTAGTTTCAATTGTTATTGTATTACACCTGATAATAATCCTAATGTTCTATATGTCTTTCCTGAATATCTGCATTTTTTCCTCCACTTTCTGTGAATCTACTTTGAATGTGAAGCCACACATATATACAAAACGTGCTTTGGGATCTGAAAAAGTGATGCGCTGATAAAGTAGAGGATACCTTTTTACAAAGCCAAACACAAACAAAAAATGTCTTCCTATGCTTTAGCTTAGGATGCATGACATTTGTATGTCTTTATGCACATTTCAGAGGGCAAAAATGTCTTGATTGTCAAAAGCTGATGTGCAATTTACAACGGAATGTTGCATCAGTTGTTGAGTTTATGTTAAACTATGATCTTGTTAATGTGAGCATATCTTGCTCTTGCTCGTAGGGCACAGCGTATGTATGGGTAATCTCATTAATAATTACTCGAAGGCATCGCTATTTGGCAACAGTAAGTTGCCAAATAGCGATGCCTTAGAGTATTTATTAATGAGATTACCCATATTGTTGCTTTTCTCTGATTTATACAAAGCAGATGGAAAAGATAGCTTTTATGATACAAAGTTTCTCACTTTGGTTCAGAGGTTTCTTCTCCACTAAAGGAGTTATCAGGCTCAACCAGGGAGATGCTGCTTGCAGGCACACTGCTGGACCCTGGAGCTCCTACTCTTTGCTCCCTGTGAACAGTTCATTTATAGAAATATGCATAAGATGCTGAAACATTCATTGTAGGCAGATGAGTGTGTTGTCAATGTGGCATGGTGTGATAAATGATTTATTCTATATAGTTTTGTACAATTATATGATTTAGTATTTAGAATTGTGTGTTTTAATTGTCATTATTAGATTTGGAAAAAAAAAAGCGTCTGCAAACTCAAAACCATGGAAAAAAAATGGGATTTGAACAAAGGATTTGAGTGTGTGAATGCTTTTCTTTACATTTAGTATTTACTTATTTTAGCTCCCGCACCTCAGCCAGTCTAATACTGGATAAGCAGTGTTTGATTATTATTAAAGTTGACTGATTATTATTAAAAGCACTAAAGATATCAGTAAAACACACAGATTGAACAGGCTCTGAGTCCATGGGCTTCATCAAATCTACTGCTCCTAATCATGCCTTACTAATCATTATCGTGAGCTACATTATAGCTACATTATCGTGAGTTACATTATTGTAACAATACAATAATGTAATAGTTTACAATAATGCAATTATATAGTAGTTTGGACATCCCAGTCAATTAACATATATAACTGATTTTGAAAGCTGTCATACTTGTTCTTCTAAATGACATTGTGTCTCACTAAGACTCTTTGCAGGACATCATCACCTGGTTGGTCTCCATTCCTCTGTACTAGTCTGTGTGTCTGCATTTCTAGAGTATAGTCCATTTTTATATAGGAGGGGAAGAAAACCATCTTTAGGAACAACATCAATGTACAATGACCATATCTAAACACAGTTGGGAGAAACACGGTTTCTGCAGCTGTTTTGGTAAAATAAAAGTCCTACTACTACACCTACTACTTACCACTACTACTACTACTTTAATAATAACAATAACAACAACTGCAATAATATTAATACAGTGTTATCCAAAGTAAAAAAAGTTAATCTACTGGTACATGGTTTCTGGGGCAGTAAATCTCAGTGGTTTCTGCTTCTACAAAACTAAGTCTAAGGACAACTTATTAAACAAGAAAATTAAGATGTGCTCCAGCTTCTTTAGAATGAAAACCGGCAGCCACATGAACCCTTTGGAGAAACTGACTGGACATCTTCACTGTGTAAGCCATAATCCTTTAACTATTGACCCAATATTTATCAGTGCACCATTGCAGTGAAGTAACTCACTTTTGTGTCTCAGGGGGCAAAGCTCGACTACCAACTGTAGGAACCTCAGGCAGGGACAGCTCTGCTCTTCTGTCTTCTATCTTCTCAGAGCTGGACACAGTGGAAACTTCTGTCTGTGTTTCGGTCCTGCTAATATAAACAGGGTGAAGAAAACACTTAAATTTATAAAACAGCTTTAATATATAGACAATATTTTAAACAGCAAGTGTATGTGATGTACCATAAGTCAGAGCTTTCTCCTTCACTATGGAGATGTAGAGGCTCAGACCGGTATGTCTTCATAGACCCACAGCTGGTCGCGGAAGATGCTTCTGTCTTTACCCCAAGTGCAGATCTTCCACAATGAGAATAAAGTGCTGAGTAATTACCTTAGTCAATCAACTCAAGTATAATTGGCAAATTATTTTTTTTACTCATTTTTCAAATTAAGTGCAAATGACTTACTCTGGATCACAAATTGCTCTTCCAGTGCTAAAATGTGGAGGCTCAGACATAGACCGGTACCTCTTCATATACGGACAGCTGGACACTGGAGATGCGGCTCTCTTTACCCTAAAAAAGAAATATTTAGTAATTCCTTTACTGGAACTCGTGCTCATCTAAGTTTTTTGTCTATTTCTCTGTTTTTGGCAGAAATATTTAACATTTTTTAAAACAATTGTGTCACGCCTCTGTGTTTCCCTGACACCGCCGATCTCCTAACCTCCACTTCCCAGTGTGCATCACCCAATGACTCTCTTTGCTTGCCCCTTACATTTTGGTTGCCTTGTTGTTTGATCTCCTGGTTCTGACCTCTGCCTGTCTCCCCACTTTGACCTCCCATTGCCCTACTGTTATGTTAGGTTGTACTTTGTTGCTGTGCTTGACTACCAGATTGGTTAATAAAACTATGTACTATAAACTCTGTGCTCCTCGAGTCAAGTTCTTTGTTCCTGACAAATTACTTATTTTCTCCAACTATTGTCCTCAAATGGTCAGAAAGAGAACTTATTTTCTTAAACTTGTGGCAAAATAATGATTATAATTATTATTATAATAACATTTATGATTAAGGCAAGAAACCACAACATAAAGTCAACATTCTGAGAAAATAAGTCATTATTTCAACATACTAATTTGATATTTTAAGAAAATAAATAATAATTCCAAGATTCTAATATATGCTGATGCCAGAAACAGAAAAAAATGTAGGCATAATGTTGTTGTTTTTTTACCATGACAGGTATGTTTTCTCACCCTTTTTTTCCTCATATTAATTGATCAAGAAAAAAGTTACTCACTTTGAGTCAGAGTTATGGGGCTCCATCATGGAGTCAGTCTCCATAGATATATCTGGACTTTGGAGAAGGTGTTCTTCACTTGCTGTGGCCAGTTCATCATCTAAAAAGAATATACAGAGAATGAAGTAACATCTAATACAGCCTATTGAGTAATGAAACAAAATGTAAAAAAAAAAATGAATTAGCAGCACTAAATTAATTAACTGCTGCTTGGTAAAAGCATAGAATTAATGGCAAGAAGGCCCAAAACTAAAAAAAGTTTGGTTGTAAAACCAAAATCTGTTTTTTGTTATCTAACTGGTTTTTTTTTAAATAACAACTTGAAAGACAAACAGCACATTAAGTAAAATATTTTCATATACAGTCCCTAAATCAGTATGTGGTAGTGCAAACAGTATAATTCTATACATGTAAGAATGAATCCTAATAATTAATGACTTCCTTGCTATAATATCTTCATAAGTGTTCATAAATGTCCATGTCACCCTGTTGATTAATTACTATTTGTTAACAATGAACCAGTCTTGTTAAAATAAAAATTCAAAATGAAGTCTGAAGTGAATAAAATACAAGTTGTGCTGGAGTTGTGCATAACTAGCGAACACAGCTTTAAACAGTTTAAACACATAAATTCATAATATTTTTTGAAACATAAAAAGTTTAAAAAATTGGAGAAAGTGATTTTCAGACTTCTGCACACATTTACTTAAAACCATGCAACATAACTGCTCACCATGTGGCCACAAATGACAGGGATGCAGTCTCACTTCCTGCTTTGAAATCCAGGGTGGTGGCTAAAAATAAGGCTCCAGTTATAGACTAAAATTTTGGGGTTTTGGTATTATAGAGACAACATTTTCTTTTATTTTATTTCAAAATAAATTCTAAATCAATCTAAATCTTCACTAAGATATTAATAAAGAAATTATTTTTTTTATCATTTAACAACATTGACAAAATTGTTACCCTTTCATTAAAGACAGAAAAACCCACAATGGTCACTGAAATAACTTGAAACACACAAAAGTAATAATAAATAAAATTTAACATGTCCCTATGGTCAAAATATTTTCAGTCTTTTCTAGGGGTACCATCATTTTTGTCCAAGCCAGTTTTATTAGTTTGTTCACAATTCAAAAGCAATGTCTGATTTTCATTAGTTGATTTTCAGTACATTTTTATTTATTATTAATTTCGTCAGTTTCAAATTATTTCAGTGACCATTGTGGGATTTTCCTTCTTTAACAGAAGGGTACCAACAATTTTGTCCACGTGTGTACATTCCCAATAGAAAGTTTTTTATAAACTTTTTTTTTTGTTAATCCCCACCATTACATTATTTTCACAGTATTATAGGTTTGTATTTTGTTAGTTATTAATAATTACTTGGTTCCCTCCAGGGCTGCCAGAGGTATGGGGGTGGCAGGCATTTGCCATGTCAATTTTGAAAGTGCAGGGACGATGACCAAATTGTGTTTAGGATACTTATGTTTATGCTTAAAACTCATTAGCAGAATCAACATCTCAATTTCAGCTGGGAGGTTGCCATTTCTAAGCTTTTGAGATTTTGTGTTAAGTGAGGGGAACTGCATATCACTAATCCGGTAAAATGTTTTTTACTGTGATACAAGAACCGATGCACTTGGCAACAGTTTATGTCACTACAGTGTTACTTTTGTTAATTTACGAAATGTCAGTTTGAGTATTTCTTAACTAAAGCTTTCACACTCACTTTTGTGTTTACCTTTGTCTTTACTTTTGTGTTTGAACTTTTTCTTTTGTTTGGTCCATTAGACATGTTAACACCCCACCTGCTTTCAGGGTAACACAATAAACTCACCCGTGGTCTAACCCAAAGCACGTTTTTGGTCACCTTCTAAGTGAATTATGCTTCAGTTTGCTGATGGAGGGAATCCATTTTTATGATGGTCCAAATAAATCTAGAGAATACAAACACTAACATGTGCATGTCATTAACATTTCACTTCTTCCAGATGCTCATATGGTTCTTCTAAGTTACTGATAATGATAGAGGGGGTATAAAATAGCAAAGAAATGCAATTCATTTTAGCTCATGGATTGTGGAATGCATTACCTAATTGATTACATTTAACTTGGTAAACTAACCTTAAAAAAGCAGATATCAAGTAAGGGGCATTACTGATAGCTTTGATTGTAATAATTAGCATTTTCCACTTTGAACTTGCAGGGTGAAACCAACCATACCAAATAAAAAATGTGCTATATGATAATCTTAAGATTATCCCCATCATTTGTCGTTATTTTTTCACAAAAGTGGTTGTGCCTTAGCTCAAAAACTCCAAAGGACCGACTTCAAAACATTTCTGGTGCTGCCACTGGAAGGCTGCCAGTAAGCTCTTTACTACTTACGGAAGACCGGTACTAGGGGTTTTTCCAAAACAGTGTGTGTGTGTGTGTGTGTGTGTGTGTGTGTGTGTGTGAGAGAGAGAGAGAGAGAGAGAGAGAGAGAGGGTGTACGTGTGTGGTGGTGGTGGGGGAACGGGGCATGTGTGAGTGTACAAATTCTTTCTCTCAGTCAAACACACAACTGAAAAAAAACACATACCAAAACATCAAGATATCATGTAAGTGTGTATTGTTCCTGAGGTTTATGGTAGACTTGCTATTTGTGTGCGTGAGAGTTGCCTGAGACAAATAGACAGATAAGACAAGACATTACCTACTTGAGCTGTTTTAGATTCCTCTGTGACAGCCTGTGAATTGAGCTACTGTCTAATCCTTAGCAGGCTGAAGCAAATCAATAGAGTAATGATGATAAATTAATTTTTTTTAGCCAATCTGGGTCTTTGAACTATTAGTTTCAGTGAATCAAAGATCTGATTTAACCTTAATTGACGTTAGTGCAGAGAAAAAAAGAAGCTGATTATGTAACATGACACAGTGCAGAGTGCATTAAGATCAATGTACAAAAACATCACAACAACACAGTTTACACTGACAAAAAACAGCTGTTAACAGTAACTGGAAAATATTGTGCACTGATCTGAATACGTGTTCCCATCTCAGTGAAAAGCTTACACATAACACATTGTGATCCTTGGTACCTACCACCACTGTGAAGAAACTAAAGAGTCAGTAATTTCTCTAAAATGCACCACTCTAAATTACTCAGTTTCACTCAGTGACTAACTACTGCAGATTTTTTATTTATTTTTAATAATAACTGAAATTCATATTTAAGTTAGGGCTAGACTCTTAATTTTCATAAAAAAAACTAGATAGAAGAAAACAATAAGAGAAAGATTGGGAGGAGAGAATAAATATCAAAGTCAATAGGTACTGAGAAACACACTGACAACCATATGTAGGACTGCAGGCAAACCTAGGCTAGTTGCTTACAGTGCCTGCATGTAGGATTTCTCTGTGTTCAACTGACTCACTAAATAACAGAGTTAGTTTTTTTCCCCACAAAGATCGCATTCAGGCTAATGTGCCGTGTTTAAATTTCACATAATGTACAAAATGCCACAATAATTAAAATATAGGCACACAATTTTATTCACAGAAAAACCATCAACCTATACCATTGCTACAGGAAATAATCACATTATATGCATTACCATGCATTACACTTTTCTTGTCCTCATGATACTGAAGACCATAATCAATAACTAAGGGCGAGCATTAGATTAATATCTGTCTAAATAAATAAATAAATAAAATGAATAGGCATCAGTGTTACCTTTACTGGGGTCAGTGTATAGGTCTTCTGTCAGAAAGTCCATGTCCTTCTCCATGTCCATCTACAACACGTACAAAAAAAATCACTTAAAACTAACATGCATCATTTCATCTCCACTTCAATGCTGTAGCTTCTTACAGTTCCACACTTTTCACATTTAAACATGTGCTCTCTCAGTCCAGAATGAAAAATTACATGGCTACACATTTCATTTTTTAGAAAGTAAGAAACCAGTTGGAGCACGTCACAAGTGTATCTTGAGGTAGATCAAACTACCAGAGGCTGTGGACGCATTTCCGTGTGTGTCGGTCAGAGGTTGCACATGCCAATAATGTTGTGATTATCTAATGTGTCTCTTGGGAGAGAGAGAGACATGTGATTCTTTTTGACTTCAGTGAAGAGATACACCTGATGTATGCCTGTCTATGTCTTATCTACATGCAATTAGATAAAGAAAACTGGTTCTGATCCTACAAAACAGCAAAACTCTCAACATTCCACAACAAGCTCAACAACGTACCCAAAATGTTCAATTACAGGGATGATTAATACGTGTACATTTCCATTCTATTTGAAATTTCTGTTTTCACTCATTTTTGTCAGCTTTTAGACAATTATGCATTGACTATTCGGAGCACCTTAAAAATATAAAATTGTGAATTACAGCTTTCTACTTATCTGAAAGTACTGCTTCCTACTTATTATCTGACACTTGTGACACCACAAGCTGTTCCCCAAAACATAAATTATTTAATTGTAAAGTGAATAAATGTTTTAAGGTAAAGATAAGAGTGTGTGTGTTCCAGGTGTTTATTACCTTTTTTTTCATCAAAAGATGACATGTCAAACACTATTTAGAGTGGCATACTAAAAGACAAGTGTAACCTGGGGAAAATGCATGACATAGATTCTTAGGATTTGGTTCTGGATGTCAGCTCTTTCCTGATCATGTAAGATGCTTGATAACATTTACAAGGAACAGCTTCTGAAACTCTGTGGAAATCTCAGCATTGCCCTTCAATTGTCTTCAATTAACTCTTCCAGTACTGTTGCCTCAGGAAAGAGAAGCTTCTCAATTTTAAAACTTCTTAAAGCCTATCTCAGGCCATGTTCCTAAGAAAGACTTTCAGGACTAGCTCTTATTCCAACAGAGGTTAGTGTCTTTGCATCTGGAGGACATAACAGCATTTGCACAAGCCAAGGCCTGTAAGCAACATTGGTTGAATCAGTGCTGAAAGGGCATTTAAGGGCACTAACTTTATAATTGTGGGTTCAGTTTCTTAAGAGAATGTTTTACATATACTGTATATGTTTTACACAAAGTTGTTTTATTTTAGTTTTCATTGTTTTAATTTTACTGTTCATCATATTTATATTTCATGAACAATATTAACCTTTTTCATAGTTTTTTGTTGGGTGGCCAACCCAACAAAAAACTATGAAAAAGGTTAATATTGTTAATATTGTTAATATTGAAGAGTTAATTGAAGACAATTGAAGGGCAATGCTGAGATTTCCACAGAGTTTCAGAAGCTGTTCCTTGT
>CM067495.1:21827428-21878258 GCA_034552555.1 Semaprochilodus insignis | reverse complement strand
AAAAAAAAAAAAAAAACAAAGAAAATTGAAAGCACTGTTTGAGGTCAGGGTTTTAATGCTACCTCCCTGGAAAAAAGCTGAAACTTTCCCATGCAAACAAAATTTCAGAAAACAGCAAAAAGTTTGTTTTGCTAATATAATCAATATTAGACCAGTTGATGAACTTATTACTGATCAATGGGTTAGACCTGAGGAATATTTAGCTCTAAATGAAGCCACCCCAACAGGCTACAGTTATGTACATAGTCCTCATTTAAACAGCCAGGCTGGAGGCGTAGTAACTATCTATACTAATACATTAGGAATAAACCAGAAGCCAGCTGCACATTCTCTTTTTTCAAAATTGTTTCTTAATATAAAAAAATATAATACATAAATATATAAAATGTATTCTCACTGATTAACAAGAACTAGAAAATTTGACCATATCAGCCCTGTCTAATCAACCTTACATTGGTAGCCAGTTAAAATCCACACTTATTACAAAATTCTTCTACTGACATAGAAAACTCTAAATGGACCCAGCTCCTCAGTACATCACTGAACCAACACACCTATTCAGATCACAATGTGTGGGTTCACTATTAGTATGAATAAAGTTACATCAGGGGGTAGAGCCTTTTCGTACAAAGTCCCCCAGCTTTGAAATAACCCCCCAGTCAGTGTCAGCTTCAATTTTGCTGACAAAATCCACAGAATCCACATTTATTTTTAATCTTCTTTAATGATTTACCATATGCTGTCAAAACCTCTAAGACATAATGTATGCTGATGACTTAACTTTGTTTTGTGCATCACCAACTCTGGTGGAGTCGAGAAATAATTGTAATGTTGAGTTGCAAAGCATTATAAAAATACATGAGAATGAATAAATTATTGTTAAACATTGCTAAATGTAAATGCACTGTATATAATAATAATAATAATAATAATAGTAATAATAATAATAATAATAATAATAATACTTTATTCTTATATAGCACTTTTCAAGAACCCAAAGATGCTTACAATTGTTTGTTCATAAAAAATGCACGGACATCAGACAACAAAGAAAACATCAAGCATCAATAATAACAAAGACAAATAGACAATATGAGCACAGTCTTTTGAAGAGCAGTTTAGGCCAGATGCAGGTTGTAAGCGAGTGCGAAGAGATGTGTTTTAAGATTAGATTTAAATGCAGAGAGAGAATTGGACTGCTTGACCAGTGGTGGAAGAGAATTCCAGAGTCAAAGAGCAAGTCTAGAAAATGCTCGGTCATCAAAGGCATGGACGTTGGACGAAAGAATGGTGAGTAGCCCAGCTGTAGAAGACCTGAGAGAGCGAGAGGGTTTGTAAGGAAGAAGATCAGATAGGTAAGAAGGAGCAAGATTGTTCAGAGCTTTGTAGGCAAGTAGGAGAACTTTGAGTTGTATGCAATATTTTACAGGAAGCCAGTACAGAGGAAGCTGTAGAACGAGTGTGATATGGTGACATCAGCGGGTGTGGTTGAGGAGACGGGAGCAGCATTTTGGACCACCTGGAGTCTGTAAATGGAGGAAGAGTTGACGCCAGCTAGAAGGGAGTTCCAGTATTCCACCAATCAGCTGGAAATGAAAGCATGGATAAGGGTCTCCATGGCAGAAGTTGTAACTACAGAGTTGGTAAGGACACTAAATGAGAGGGTTGGATTGAGGTTGAAATCCAGATTTCGGATTAGTGAGGAAGGAGAGACAGCTACATCAATACACAGAGTAAGAGGAGGAGTTTTATTGAGGGTTGATTTGGATCCAATAAGAATGAGCTCAGTTTATTTATTATTACTGTTTAACATGAGAAAATTATGTTTCATCCACTGATCTCTTTGATAAGCAGGTTTCTAAGTGAGTAAGGTGTGCATCTTTAATGGATTTAGTGCTAAAGTAAATCTGGGTATCATCCACGTAGCAATGGAAGTCAAGCTTGAAGTGACATAGTATTTGTCCAAGAGGAAGGATGATAAGAGAGGTCTGAGGATTGAGCCTTGTGGAACCCCTTGAGTGACAGCAGAAGTAGAGGAGGTATGACCTGAGAGGGTGACAAACTGCTTTCTATTAATTTGGTATGCTGTAAACCAGTCCAGGGCGGTGCCATCAATGCCTAGCTCACACAACCTTGACAGAAGATTGGAATGACACACGAAAGCTGCACTCAGGTTTAGCAGTAAGAGGATGCTGAGAGCACCAGCATCTGCAGGCACAAGCAGGTCATTAATGACCTTGGTTAAAACTGTTTCGGTGCTGTGGAATGTACGGAAATCGGACTGGAAAGGTTTAAAGAGATTGTTGTTTACTAAATACTTTTGAAGCTGACTGCCAACAGTTCATTCGAGGACTTTGGACAGAAAGGGAAAATTAGAGAGAGGGTGATAATTATTGAGATCTGTTGGGTCTAAATCAGGTTTGAGTATAGGAGTAACAGCAGCAATTTTGTAGATAAAAGGAACTTGACCAAGACACAGTGAATGATTGATAAGGGTTGTGAGATGGAGGACTAGGGCAGGCAGACAAGCTTTAGTTAAAGTTGTAGGGAGTGGATCAAGAGAACAAGTTGTAATTTTGGAAGTGGTTATGATATTGGCAATGAAGGAAGAGTCAACAGTACTGAAAGTAGAAAGAGAGGAAGAGGATGAGCTGCAGTCAGGAAAGATAAGTAGTAAGAGGGATTCAGATGACATTAGAAATGCAGTGGAAGCAACTACAATGCTTTCAGGGGGTTTGAAAAGCTTGGTGGCTGTTGAGAAAAGATGGCGGGAGTTTGTATTGTGCTGATTGTAAATGAGGCTGTAAGTGGATAAGTGTTGCCTATAAGCCTCAGCATGTACAGCAAGTTTCGTTTTCTTACAGAGTCATTCGAGTCGACGGCCAACCTGCTTCATACCACAGAGTTCACTACTGTACCAGGGAGGAGTGGAAAAGATCACAGTTTTAGATTTCAAATGGGGCTAATGTGTTTAGACATGTAGTAAGAGCAGCATCTAGCATTGTTGCATGAACTCTGGGGAAAGAAGGAGCAGAGTCGACTGGAAAGGCAGTAGAGATGGTCTGGTTAAGAAGAAGAGGGTCAACAGACTGAGTCTTATGAAAGGAAATACACTTGAGAGGTGCGGTGGGGTACAGCCAGAGGGGCAATAAAAAGAATGAACCTATGGTCCAAAAGTGGAAACAGTAGAGAATGAGGATTAAAACCAGACAGGGAGGAAGAACAGACTAAATCAAGGGTGTGACCTTTGTCATGAGTAGGAAAATTTACATGCTGTACAAGGGGGAAATAATCAAGAATGGAGATAAAGTCGTTAGCAAGTTTGCAGTCCAATGAGTTTACATGGCTATTAAAAATCACCAAGTAGCAGCAAGCGGGGAGAGATTGAACAGGCAAGCGTGAGTAGTTCAGAAAATTCAGAGAGGAATGACGCATTAGGTTTTGGTGGGCAGTAGAGTAACACTGCAGTTACAGAGCCAGGTAGTTTAATAGCAATTATATTCAAATGAAGTAGCAGAGGTAATGCTAACTTCAGTAATGCTGACTTTTGAAGACCACTGCTAAACCACCTCCTCGTCCAGAAGAACAAGCTTTACAGATATATTTTAAGTTAGGTGGGGTTGCCTGATTTAAAGCATATACGTCACCAGCATGCTGCCAGGCTTCGGTTAGGAAAATCAAGTCGATGTGATTGTCCAGTATATACTCCTGCAGTACAGATGCTTTGTTGGAAAGAGAGCGAACATTCAACGCAAAAGTAGTATCAGGAGAAGCAAAAGGGAGAGTGCGCAGATTACACAGGTTAGCACTACGACACGCAGTCAGAACTATTAGGAGAGATATAGTACAGATTGAACATATATTAGTAGTGGACACTTTTGTTTCGGTACAGTCTCGAGCCCCGATGGAGACAGCATACCATCTCTAGTGGCAGCTGTAGCAGTGGCTTTAGTGAGGCAGTAAGAGTTACTGAGTTTGTGTAATTCGGTAGCTGTATAGGACAAACTGCGGACTGTAGCGGGGGTTTGTGCAGCGCTGAGCTTGGGCAAAACACGGGAAAACCAGAGCACCTAATAGCAGCGCCAAGGTGATTAACGACAGCATTATTAAATGAGAAAGTTGCATATAGTCAACAACAGCTACACTCACGCAATCGGCGTGCAGAGCAAACCTGCAATGGAATAGTCACGTTCAGTCGGCGTGCACAGCAGATGCAGTGAAGCAGCCACGTTCACTACGCGCAGGGCAGAGTACATGCAGCAAAGCAGGAACGTTCAATTGGCGTGAAGGGCAGAATAGACGCGGTGAAGCAGCCGCTTTCAATTGGCGTGCGAGGCAGAGTAGCCGCGTTTAGTCAGCGTGCAGGGCAGAGTAGCCGGCGTGAAACAGCCGCGTTCAATTGGCGTGCAGGGCGGAGTAGACGCGGTGAAACAGCCCGCGTTCTATTGGCGTGCAGGGCAGAGTAGCCGCGGTGAAGCAATCTTGAAATCTTTTATTCTGTTATTCATACATAATTATCCGGATTATCTGGATTAAACACAGTCTAAGAATTTAAACCTGGATTAAATACAGGCTGAGTGTCTAAACCTGCAATAATCACAGCCTGAGTATCTAAAACTGGATTAATCACAGCCTGAGTATCTAAACTTGGATTAAAAACAGTTTGAGTATCTAAACCTGGATTAGGGGAGTGCACTCAAAAAATTAACTCTGTGAGGTGTTGAATTAAATAAATCCAGCTACATCTAATTTAATTAATATACGTGTGTTAATAATTTAAACCTAATCCAGTTTAGTAGGTTTAATATAAATTAAAGACTTGTTAAAGCCACAAAAGTCGCTTGATTTGATACAACGTACCTGTGCTGAGTGAATCGCACACTCAAAGCCGTATATTAATCATCTCCTTAAGGTGTTCCCGTAGGACATACGTTGCGCACGCTCACAAAATCACTCCACGAACGTGGTGTATTAACGGATGCATGACGGGTGCGAGAGTGGTCTGTGCCAGGCGTGCAAAGACCCAGGCTGCAGCGAGCATAGCAATCGAGCGCCATCCGAATAATTATCTAAGTAAGGAAATATATTAGAGTAACAACAAAACTGCTGAATTAAGCCTTGTCCACACGACTTCAGATATCTTTGAATTTCAGAACCATAAGAATTTAGAACTTTTTTCTCCTTCGTATACCGAACTTAATGCATATTCCAAATATAATGTAATATGTTGATACAAGTGTGTTAGTGTTTTTGTTAATTGTGTGTAGCACTTGTTGGGGTTCATTTTTTTTTTTTTTTTTTAAGTGAAGAGGAAGTGCCTTGTATTTACACGTTTTTATGCTTAGTTCAGAAAAAGAGAGCTTTTCCGGGGCTAACGGTTGAGAAAAGACGTAGCTGAGGTTATTGTTTGATTTTTGTTTCGTGTTTGGGACAAGTCGCGGCCAAATATAGCACTTAATAAACGCTGGCGGTTTGTGAGTTAAACTGCAGCGCCATTTAAGGCCGCTCTGCCCGCGCAATCCCGTTGTTAAGGCAACAGACATCCGTTGAAATGACGAGGCGGACATCGTCTTCGGGCTTACTGTGAAATAACAGTCCGTTTATTAGAATTAGTTAGAATTAGAGTTAGAATTAAAATTGAGAATGTCTTTTTTGGCAGCTGTAGCTATTGGATCTGAAAGCTCTGCCATGTTTGTGACTTGTCAGATTTTGTGTATTCGTGTCATTGTGCATTTTGTTTAATTAAGCAATGTTACATTTACATATTTTTTTGTGTGTGTGTTTTTATGTGGACTTTGCGTTTTTGCAAAGCTAGAACGCAAATAATACTTAAATAATAATACGCAAATAAGTCGCGGTAGCCAGAACTGTACCAAGTTTGGCATGTATTGATTGATCTTTTCATTGTCATGGTTTAGTGTAAGCAGAACTGTAAAACTGTGTCCTTTGTTCTGTATATTTCCTAGTTAGTATTTTCTAACCACAAAGCTATTGAATGTGTTATTACAGGGTGCCAGTAGTATCTGGGTGAATGACAGTTTAAATGTTTGACAGTATATTTATTTGTGGCTGTAGTGGTAAATACAATAGCTTACCATTTAACCATTTAGCTTACATTATAACAAAGTATATTTTACATTGTACATGAAATACTTTTAACAAAGGGTCAGTGTTTGGCAAAGACTAACACTAATGACACATTAAAGTAAGAACTTGCATTTGTGTTTTTGTGTTGATAGTGTGTATGTACACACAACTAATACACAGTATAGTAATGTTTTGTTTCTTTCATTTTCAGTAAGATGAATGTGGAAGTGTAAAGACTGTGCTGCTGGAGAAACAACAAGATATCAGTTATTAAAGCACTACAGGTTAAAACATGGCCACTTTGGCCGCAGACACCCTTATCCATGCACATATTCACATTGCCCATGCACATTTAAAACTTGGAATGCCCTTCGAAGTCACCTATGTAGATCACATTTTGATCAGATGTCTCAGAAATCAGTAGATTGCACAACATTTTGCTGTCATCATTGCTCATGTAGTGGCATTGCCTCTTTGAGGGAATTTTTTACTCATGTTAACAGCCATCTAAAAAGACATGAAACCATCTGTTGTGTATTTGATAAATGTTCTTTTCAAACAAACATTTATGGAACATATCAAACTCACAAGAACAGAAAACACAAGACATATACGCTGAATGATGTCAAAGTTGGAATTGTGAAAAATAAAGCATTTGAGTCACCTAATTTAACTTTAGGAGATACATGTTTGAGAGAGAGGGATGAGCTACTTGACTCTGAGCTTGATCATGGATTAATCCCAGACAGAGAACAGAGAACTTGCTAACAATTATAGAACAGAAATTGGCTTTTGTTTTATTAAAATTGGAAAACTGTTTCCATGTACCAAGCTCTGCTATTGATGAGCTGTTAAATGAGTTGCAGTATTTGATTACATCTGGGCAGGTGCCTGCATCTAACAAGATTCTTACTGGTTTCTTCAGTAACCATAATCTGTAAGTTGACCACTTGCTAATCAAACAGTTAGCTTGTACGCTTTGTTCATCTAACCCTCTGTCAGAAGCTTTAGGTAAGGATGGACCTTTAGCTACTGCTTTTAAACGGAAGCAATATTACAAAAATCACTTAAGTGTTGTTGATCCTGTTCAGTATATACTTGATGTAAAGTACTTACTTACTTACTTATACTTGGCTCTTTTATGTAAAAGTGATGACGTAAAGACTAGTTATCGCAAAATATTTGAACCACTACTCCAAGACCTTGTTTTTGTCTCACAGCTGGGTACTTTTGTGAAGGGGACACTTCAGTGTGTAGTTTCAGACAACCTTGCAGCACATGGAATAGCTGGCTTTGTGGAAAGTTTCTCTGGCCAGTATTTCTGTAGGTTTTGTACAGCTCAGCAGGCAGAGGCTCAGGTCACACAAGTAAAATTGGGTGCATTTACTCTTAGGAACAAAGAACTTCATGAAGTCCATGTAAATACCGCACAAGCGAAAGTAGGTAGTTTTTTTGGAGTGAAAAAAGCGTGTATTTTTACAGAGAGACTTGCCCACTTCTGTGTCACCTCAGGGTACCCCCCTGATGTTGTCCATGATCTTTTTGAGGGTATAGTCCCAGTTGAGCTCACACAGTGCTTTGGTGTGCTTATGTCCAAGAAGTTCTTAAGGCTTGCTGACCTCAATAGTTGGATTAAAAACTTTCAGTACAAATGGGGTGACAAAAAAATTCGCCCTCATTTGGTGCCATATAATTTTGAAAGTCTCAAAACAATTGGGGGCAACACACATGAAAATTGGTGTTTAAGATTATTATGGTTTATGATTGGGCAGTTGATACCGGTAGATGAGCCAGCTTGGAAAGTGATTCTAGACTTGAAAGATATTGTAGAACTTGCTGTCACACCTGTCCACTGTGAGGAGTCTGTGGCATATTTGGAGTTTAAAATCTCAGAGGGCAGACAGAGATACAAAGAACTTTTTCCAGATCAAGCACTCCTACCAAAACATCACATTCTGGAGCATTATCCAGATATGATAAGGTTGTTTGGCCCCATTGTGATGTTTTGGACCATGCGTTTTGAGGCCAAGCACAGCTTTTTCAAACAGGTTGTCAGACACACAAAGTGTATCAAGAACATTACACCGTCATTGGCAAGTAAGCACCAGCTGATGATTGGCTATCACATGCAGACAAGGAGTTATGAGCGATCAGCCTTTAACGTGTCACATGTCTCGACAGTTCCAGTAGATGTCATGAAAGAGGACATAGTATTTCACCTAGTTCAAAAGCACTCCGATCTCACAACTGTTAAGCTAGCACAGTATGTCTTGTGCAATGGCATAGAATATAGAAATGGAATGATTATTGTGCATGGATCAGTAGGTGGACTGCCTGAATTTGCAGAGGTACTTCAAATGTGTATATTGGAAAACGAATGCATCTTCATATGCAAAAAATTGTCATCATGGTACAGGGAGCACTACAGAGCATTTGAACTCTAGTCTTCTTCAGTAAGAGAGATTGTGTTGGTTGAAATAAGTGAACTCTCTGACATCTACCCTCTGGTTGACTACAAATGTGGAACTCTCCGAATGGTCACCCTTAAAAGATACATACACATGTCTGGTAATTATATCTAATTTTAATTTGTAAGTAAGGTTAATATGATTTGCAATGGTAACTTCAGTATTAGGAAATCTTTTCTTGAAGGAACACTTGCTACAAAATTAACATTTTTATAGCACTCTGAAAATGCCTGCAAAGCTTGCTGCTTTGGAGCTATAAATATCTTATTTTTTTGTTAATATTTTTAAATTTGTTTAGTTTTTTTAAAATAAACTTTAGTTGTTCAATTTTTTTCCCCTCAAGTGTTGACACAGTAAATTCAGCGATAGTGCAGAAAAAATACTAAATGTTCACTATGGCTTTAACTACCCTTAGGGTTAATAATATTTTTTTTAAAAGTCAGGAGAATTGAAGGATACATTTGACAGTTTGAGGAAAAAACAGTTACTGATGATAACTAGATACAGTGTGCTCTGTAGAATTGTTTTAACGACTGACTTTTTTTTTTAAAATAATTTTTCTTCTGCTCTATTTCAGAATAACTTGTTGACCAATATGGCTGCTTCAGCTGTGATTCGTGTCATCCTAGGAGAAAATGACTCTTCTAAAGTAACCCTACCTTTGGGAATGCCAGGCTCTGTGAGCTGTCAGGAGACTTCAGACTGCAATATAAGGATATTGATTTTGATGAGTTTATAAATCTGACCTCAACCTCAGACATTCAAAACAAGGCTACAGTCAAAGTTATTTACCTCCCAAGTGCACTAACTACAAGTAGCCCTTGTCTGTCTCCACGGACATCCAGCCAGGATGAAATCTGTTCCATGTCATCTGTGGACACTGTCATTTTCTCATCTTCTGAGTCGTCGTCATCTCTTAGATGTGAACCATGGCCAGACATCTTTCCTGTGCCCAAGTTTGTGTATGACGTAGAGATCCAGCTCCAGCGTGCAAATAGCGACTTTCAAAGTAATGGTACCCACTTCAGTCCTAATCCAAGAATCCTTGGTTCTGTTACTGGATATTATGGGTGGAAGATTAGCTTAAAATATAAAATGGCCAACTACCGTATTAAGCTGCAAAACATTGGATGTTCAGAGCTGAATGTCAATTCCATCAAGCGTAAACAGAGTGGTCAGTGCACATCTTCAAATCAAGTGAAGAAGCCTAGAAGAGCGGAGGTGAACTACTGTCCAGATTATCCAGCAGGACAAACCCAAGACCCTAGAAGAGGAGAGGCTGGCTCTAATAGCTGAGGTGAAAAAGAAAAACAACCAGCAGGTGGTTAAGGAGGAAATGGAAAGGACATTTGCTTACCGGCAGCATGAAGTGATTGAAGACAAGCCTTTCATTGCAGATTTCAAAAGAAGGTGGCCAGCTCTCTTTTCTGAACGTGAGGTCAGTCATTATATAGTGTGTTTAAAATTTTATTTCTTCACCCTACTGATTTACTTAAAATAAAGTTCACTGCAAAATTAAAGGTGTCAGTTCATTGTAATGCAAGTTGAACTTGTCCATATGAGGGTTTGGTAAAAAAAAAAAAAAAAAAGTTGCACAATACCAGTTAATGTACCACTTAAGTATGTTAAAAATACAACTTAGTAAGTAACTGCCGTTTCTTTGGGTGTGTCTGATTCACTCACACCAGCGCATCACACACTAACACACCACCACCATGACATCAGTGTCATTGCAGTGCTGAGAATGATCCACCACCCACATAATACCTGCTCTGTGGTGGTCCTGTGGGGGTCCTGACCATTGAAGAACAGGTTAATACAGTATACAGAGAAACAGATGGACCACAGTCTGGAACTGTACAACTACAGAGTGTCCTGTATGGTCAGTGGAGTTGATAAAAAGGACGAATGTGGATACAAAGTAGTAGGTTACTATGTGTTAGTGAGAAATTAAACAAGCAAGACATGGTGATGGTATGAGAGCATGGAGCAAGAGACACAAGCACAATATAAATGTTCAGATTTTTTGTTATTATTAAATGTTAGTCATTTGTTTGTTATATAATTGGCGTGGTGTTGAATTTAAATAAGAGCTGTTTTGAAAATGCTGGTTAAAATTTCTGAATCTTTGTTCTGTATTGCCTGTTGAGCAAAACATTTTCTACAAAACATTTCTTTTTTTAAATTTTATTATTATTATTATTTTAAACACACCTAGTGTGGCAGATGGAATTTATTTTTGAGATGTCCTATAGGGCATAATATTCAGTCTCTGTGTAGAATTTTTTTTTCCTGTTTATCTTAATTTGAAATTATCTTCATTGTAGAAGTTTGTGGGTTTTTTTTTTCTTCACTCAAAGTTGCATTCAGACAAACTTAAACTGCTAATCAAATATTTGATTTTACAGGTTTGTGTAATTCAGTAAAAAAGTGCATATAAGTATCAAGTTCAACTGTGTTTTATTCTGCTATTAGAAGGCTCCTCAGTGCTGGGTCCAAAGTTCCCATTAGGTTTTAGTAATTGGGCATTTTTGTAATATGTTAGGATTCATGTTTTATTTTTTTATTATATAGTGAACCAATTCCTATCTAATAATTGTGTTAAATTCAGAAGATTTTGATACTGGGACTAATCAATTTGCTTGATCTAAAGTTCTATGAGTTAACTGAATGCTTGTTTTGATGCCATTTTAGTCAAGGTTTTAAACTTTTGATAGTCAGCTGATGGAGTTGAAAGAGTTTCTGATGAATTGATGGCAATATGAAGAATATAGGAAGTCATACCAAAAGGCTAGAGATAGCCAATTAAGGTGTATATGTGTCTCAGGTTGGTGTTTCATTGTTAATAAACATTTTTCACAGAACCAAAGTAGTGTTGCGTTTACTTAACTACACTGTGTGGAAATTGTTGACACAATAAGGTTTAGTAGGTACCACTAAAATTACCACCATTGCAGCAAAGAAAATTGGTAAGTAAAACAAAGTCCAGTGATTGCCACTCCTATTGAAGTCACTTAAGTTAACACTACAAAGTATAGTTTAGTTGGTGTTACCTAATACAGTTGAGTAATGGAGGTACAACCAGTTAAGTGACATTAAGTGAGTTAAGTTAGCATAATGAAATATTATGTTGGTATTAATTAACACAGTTAAGTTAATCCAAAAAACATCGTTTTGTTGAATTTATGTTGGTCAGTTTAGTTTGCTGGACACTGACATGTTAAGTAAATCCAGGTAGACCAGTTGGAATTGCCTCATACAGTTATGTTGGTTACACATAAATCAGTTATTGTCATCTCAATAATACTGTCAAATTATATCTAACACAACTCAGTTTAGTGGAAATTGTTGACATAACTGAATTAAGTAAATCTAACAAGTTATTTTTTTTTAGTGTAAGGGAGTTACAATGCAATTAACAATAAACAAAAAGAATAGCTAACAACATAGCAGCTACCAGCCAATGTATCAAAAGGGCGAAAGTCCTCTGGTGCCTAGGGGAAAAAGAAAAGAAGAGAATGAAAGACAGCAAAAAGACAGAAGTAATGTCATGTGATTAATGGATACTTTATCTGCATAGACAATAATACTGTCAGAATTTAGCAAGCTCGATAATGTTTGCTAATTTGATAGCTAGCTAGCAAACAGGAGTTAGTGTCAGTTACTTCCACCCTAAATCTGTTGGAAAAAGCTAGAAAAACAATTGCAGTGTTAAATTGAAATAACCTTCATAATTTTGAGCAGTACACTTTTGTGTGCTGCCTGCATGAACCATCCACTGTCTGCCTGCGGGAAACATTTGTTTCTTTTAGTCATTAATTGATGTAAGACTGTTGTAATTTTTTTCCTCATATAGATGTATAAACTTGTGACATCCACAGAGAAATTAAATCTTTAGCAAAAGTTCTGCCAGAAAGACTCCAATGCTACGTCACTCATTCATTCATTTCTCTGGCCAATTGCAGTGTGCCACCTGTCTTTAAAAGGATTCAATTTATACTCCTGTTCTGCTACTTTCAGGTGCATATATTTCAACGTTCTGTAATTCTGATCTCGTGGCTGCTATGTCACTAAGTGATATTGCTGACGTTCCCATTTCTGAGTCTGATGATGAACTCTGATGATGATTGCTCTGTCTCTGCTGACTTCTGTGCATCTCAGTGTTCACCTCCGTGACTGTGACACTTCATAGTTTTCTTAGCCGTGTGAAAAGATTCACAGGGGCTTCTGGCTGGTCATGATGTTCCTGTCGCTAGTGGATTATCTAGGGTGGATCTCATACTTCTAGCAACTAATACTCTGGCCGACTCTTCCGTTCCTCCTGCTGACTGTCACGCTCCTTCTGTTTAGAAATACGTCTGCTCAGCCTGCAAACTCCTCCTCTTTGCTGCTCCCTTCTCTGGCTATTGACCGTTGATGGAATTGCTGGTTGGACAGTTCAGCGGTTATTGCACTTTGATGTGTGCGGTCTGTAACTCTCATGGCCACTCCTCTGATCTTTGCCCTAGATTCTACATTGGTGTGGCAACTTCTTGCCGTCTGCGGTGCAGATCCTGTAAGTGCTTCTTGTGATAAACGCAGCCACCCCCTTATCGATTATAATGGGAATATTTTGTGCGACAATTTTAACGCATCTGTGTGTTCTTTTCGTTCTTGTCCTTTCTCTCCCTTTTACGCTAATTTCATTGGCATTGCTACTCACAGATATTCCGGGAAGAAGCAGTTGATATTTAATATGTCTTCTGCCCACTCCAGTGCCATTGCTAGTGTTAACAAATGTATTCCACATGAGCCTTTTTCTTTGTATTATGCTGCTGTGGATGGTGTATATTTGGCTCATCAAGGTGGCAGATCACGGAGCTTTGCTGGCTAAGGCTGACATTTTATGCTTTCAAAGTAATGCCCCTTCACTCGTGGATTAGCCTTTTTTGGCATTAAATAGGAGTCTAATTTCAACTTTGCTGTGAGGCTCACTTTAATTGTCTCTTTGAGACACTGTTTGCAAGCTGTCCTTCTTGGACAACAATGTCTCTTCGAAGGCATTGTTTGCAAGCTGCCCTTCGTTCTGCATTTGCTGGATAATTTCTTGCAGATTGACCTCCCCTCTTCTCATAGCTCTGTTCTTAATTCTCTCAATATACTCTTTGACAGTTTGGACATTCTGCTGTCTGTTGAGAAAACCGTTGGTTTGTCTATTTCACTTGAGTTTCTCGGTATCGTCCTAGATACTGTTATATCTATATATAAAGTGATGTTTTCTCTCTTCTCTGTCATTTAAATTTTGCTATGCAAATAATCCTGCATGGCTGCTCTTTCATTTCTTGTTAGCTCACTTCATTGATAATTTAAGCAATGCAGGGGTTTTTGACTAGGGCTATAGATCAGATTTGCACTTCTGGTCTCATCTCCTTTACCGCTGGGATGATATCTCTTTCTTTAAAGCTGACGCAGCAAAGTAGATATAAATCTACTTGGTCATGGTTTATCCTGTTTTTCTTTCCACAGTCATCAATCTCATAATCTGAAACTTTCAAAGATGCGTAGAATGTTCGCAGGCATTCAGTTTCACATCCTAGCTATTCTAGTCTTTTCTCTAATCCCTCTATTTGATTGTTTCTCAAAGGTTTCCCAAAAGTTTCAGACAAACGTTTACCAGTAACCCACTACGTTCTCTACTTTATTCTCCTCGAAGGTCTTTTTACTCCCCATGTTAACTCATTTCTTGAATCTGCAATCACGTTTCTGACAGAAATATGAAATCCTACATATGCACTTAAATAAGGTCTCTTTTCAGAGGTGCTTTGTTATTTAGTGGCCTAACATTAAGTAAGGCATGGTTTAATTTTCTGCTCACTAAACTATGTTTCTGGGGTGGACTGGTCCTTTGCAAGTGTACGGGAATCAAGTTATTGTGGTTTTGACTGTGCATGTTTTTCTTTGATTTTCTAATCTCACACTGTTCGATGGGTCTATTGACATTATTGTAAGTACTAATCTGACATTTTTGTGTTTTAACACCCTGCATGGTTAGTACCTAGTAGCACTACCTTTTGTAAGCATCACAGTTTGTAAATGCTTTTTGTAGCCAGCCAAGAGTCTTTCAATTCTTGTTCGAGGAATGTTCATCCATTTTGAGGTCTATCCACAGATTTTCAATGATGTTCAGATCAGGGGACTGTGAGGGCCATGGTAAAACCTTAAGCTTGCGCCTTTTGAGGTAGTCTATTGTGGATTTTGAGGTGTGTTTAGGATCATTGTCCATTTGTAGAAACCAACACCTTTTCAACTTCAGCTTTTTACAGACGGTGTTATTCCAGAATTTGCTGGAATTTCATTGAATCCATTCTTCTCTCTACCCGTGAAATGTTACCCGTGCCATTGACAACACAAGCCCAAAGCATGATTGATCCACCCCTATGCTTAATGGTTGGAGAGGGATTCTTCTCATGAAATTCTGTGCCCTTTTTTCTCCAAACATACCTTTTGTTCATTGCAGCTAAAGAGTTCTATTTTAATGTCATTGGTCCACAGGAACTTGTTTAAAAAATGCATCAGGCTTGTTTAGATGTTCTTTTGCATTTAATTTTGTAGTGAGAATGTCTCCGAAATTTTTCTTGGTCTTCCAGACCTGTTCCTGTTAACTCCCATTTCTTAATCAGATTTCGAACTGAGGAAATGGCAACCTGAAAAAGCTTTGCCATCTTCTTAAAACCTTCTCCTGCTTGCGGGCCTTAACAATTTTCATTTTCAGATTGCTAGGCAACTGCTTAGAAGAACCCATGGCTGCTGTTTTTGGGACAGGGTTAGAGGAATCTGGGTATTTATAAGGATTTGAAATTTGCATCACCTGGCCTTTCCTAACAACGATTGTGAACAAGCCATAACCTTAACAGGCTAATTAAGGCCTAAGACCTCTGTCAAAGTTATCTTAGCGCTCAACTCTCCAAGGGTTCCCATACTATTGATACTGCTTTCCTTTTTCACTTTAAATTGTACAAAAAAATACACTGATATTGTTTAAAATGTTGAAAAGTGTGTTTCATCTTTAACTTTATGCCTTTTGGAGATCATTTCATCTTCTTGCTTAACTGTTCACAGTAACAGTAATTTTGACCAACCCAGTAATTTTGACCAGCCTGCCTCTATATACACATACTCACAAATAATAGTTTGTGGTTGTACTATTATATTTAAAGTATTTATGTGTGTTCAGATCATAACCACAGAACATCTCTGAGACATCAGCCCATCTGAAAATGAAAGTCAGACTACTGGCCAGAAAATCTTCCGGTACTCTATAGGTAGTCCAATCCTGGAAGGGTCCAATAAAAACAATTAATGGTTGCAGGCCTCCTCTCTAGTTATTCAACTGGTATGAACAATATGTTGTTTTGAAGTAACAGACATGTGGAAAAAGACTGTTGTTTTGGTATTATGAGAGTGTATTTGTTTAAATTAGATTTATACTTACATCACATTCCAGGTGCAGAACTTCTAATAAAGATTTAAGCCTACAAATTTTCTCTCACAGCTGTATGACTTCCAAAGTTCAGCTGTATCAGCATGGTCCAGAAATGGCACCATCTTTTCTCAGCCAAAGCTTATATAAAATATACTGGGGCAAAATGGCAAACTGTTCTGTGGTCAGATGACTCAAAATTTGAAATTCCTTTTTTTGAAGCCAAAAACCCATGTCCTGTGGACTCAAAAGGAAAGGGACCATTCTACTTTTTATCAGCGCACATGCAAGTCTGGTTCTTCCACAGCCCTACACTGCATTGTGCTAAATGAAACAGGACCTTGACAGAATCTGTATTGGTTTATTCTGCACAATAGTTTGGAACCAATATGCTTTTACCCAATATGCTTTTATCTCTATATGCTCTGGTTACAGTATATGTGAAATAACAGCATGCAAAAGGGTTTTACATTTTTATTTTAAGCGACATACAATAAACAACCATCAAATTTCAATTGTATTATTTAGTTAGTATGGTATTCTGTTGCTAGTAGCATGCCTTGCTGTATTACGCTCAATATCACCACAGAACATCAAAAGTATGGAATAAATGCAAGGTTTACATTTAGCCAAACACTGCTCAGCTGTTTGTAGACTTAACTACAGTCTAGTATACATGTTCCTTGCTTCTACATCTCAAGATGAACTTAATGTAAAATGAAAAGAATAACTGAAAAGAGGCTACCTAGCACAACAGCGTGCAAAAGAAAAAAAGAACGAGACTGATATTTTATCCTCTGAATGCCCCACAAAACAAAAAAATCTAATCTCCTCAGAATGGGTGGCACTGGCTAACATTTTAACAGGGTGACTAATGTAGGTAACAACTCCCAGTCCAACTGGATCCCCACCCATAGCTGAAAGCTTCAATGGCATCTTTCGTGGCTCCATTGGAATGTGTAGTTGGTCCACCACACAAGCATGATTGAAGAACTGTTCTCTTAATTTATGTGACCTGCCATTTTGTGGCTGAGTTGCTGTTGTTCCCAATCGCTTCCACTTTGTTATAATCCCACTGGCAGTTGCCTGTGGAATATTTAGTAGTGAAGAAATTTCATGACTGGACGTGTTGCACAAGTGGCATCCTATCATGGTACCACGGTGGAGTTCACTGGCCTTCTAATCAGCTTTTCAAGTACCAGTAATGACAGTAAATTACCACTGGATGTCTAATCAGTCTGAGCTGCATTTCCCAAAACCATAGTTGCTAACTATGTTAGGAAGTGTTTCCCAAAACCATGGTTTGAACTATGGAGGTAACTAAGTTGGTAACTTACATAGTCTGAACCATCGTTAAGCAACACAGGTGTTTCCCAAAATCATAGTTTCACTAAACGTTTGTGTAGCGCCCCCTAGAACACAGTAGTGTGCTAACTGTTTTTTAGTATATTAAACACTAAGCACCAAATACTGGGTAAATACTTATGATTTCCAACAAGCAATTACAAGGGGATGTCACAGTGGGCCAATCAGAAAACCCCAGGATCACCTACGGAGCCAGGACAAACACCACCCAAGAGACAATACTGTACGACTTCTCTGTGATTTTGAGGGTTGGGAACACCTCTTTTTTAATAAAGCACCAGGTAAGTAGAAAAATTATTTAAAAATAGAAAATAAAATACAAGGACAGTAAAAGAAAGTCAATATGAATAATAATGACTGTAATGATGTTACCAATATTTACTGTAAGACTACTACCTGGGTAGAGAAATAGCTATATAAATATGTATATGTTCCAATCTGTATTAATACACAATTACCCCTTTTTCAAATGACACNTTTGTTATTCTTAGTTTTAATCTTCTGTAGCTTAGACTCTAATCCTCTAATCAATAAAATGTACTTTACTCAGGCTTTTATAACCTGGGTTACATTTGCAAACACTATCATTAAGTTGTGTAGTTGGAAATATGTCTACCTCCAACCTTGGCTAAGTATCTTTCACGTGATCTATACCAATGCTTACACTTCTGCTTCTCCACTATGTGCTTTACAATACCTGTTCTTTCATCTTACAGACCTAGAAGATCTCACAGTCACCACAGGAAGCGTAATACCAGCAACCTCATCTACGCCCCACGGTCGTCTCCTACTCAGACCAGGGTGGTAGGTGGGCTCTGGAATTGTCAATCTGCTGTCCAGAAGGCAGACTTCATCTCTGCCTTAGCATCTCACCACTCTCTACACTTCTTGGCTCTGACTGAGACTTGGATCACCCCTGAGAACTCATCAACTCCACCTGCTCTATCCTCTGCCTTTAACTTCTCCCATTCTCCGAGACAGACTGGCAGAGGTGGGGGCACAGGTTTGCTGTTGTCTAGAAAGTGGAACTTTACTCCACTTTCATTTCCTCACCTCTCAGTTTCATCCTTTGAATATCATGCTGTCACAGTGTCTTCCCCCACTAACCTTCATATCATTGTCATTTATCGACCTCCTTGTCCTCTAGGTAACTTCATCGACGAGCTAGACACTCTTCTGAGTCTCTTCGCTGTTGATGGGTCCCCACTTCTTCTCCTCGGTGACTTCAACCTCCCATCAGACAAGTTGCAGTCATCATGCCTGGAACCACTACTGTCTTCCTTCGACCTCACCCTCAATCCATCCCCTCCAACTCATCGAGGTGGCAACACTCTGGACCTGATCTTCAGTAGACCTACCCCTGCACTGGATGTCACAGTAACCCCTCTTCACTGCTCAGATCATCACTTTCTATCCTTCTCTCTCACCTGTCCATCTCTTCCTGTCCATACCACCCCTTCACATTCTTCCTTCACTCGGCGTAACCTACGCTCCATCTCTCCCTCTTCTCTTGCTTCAACCGTCCTCACTACCCTCCCCCACCCTGATTCCTTCTCCTCTCTCTCCCTGAACACTGCTACAGATACTTTGCTTTCCTCTCTCTCATCTGCATTTAACCATTTATGTCCTCTCTCCCCCAGGTCAACAAGATCTTCTCCACCGGCCCCCTGGTTGTCAGACGTCCTACGTAGCAACCGGAGAGAGCTGAGGAAAGCTGAGAGGAAGTGGAGGAGATCCCAGCTCGCCTCTGACCTGCACACCTACCAAACCATCCTCTCCAGGTTCTCAGCGGAAGTGACTACTGCAAAGTCATCTTTCTACAAGAGGAAACTGGAAGACTCGGCATCTGATCCTCGCAAACTCTTCAGTATTTTCTCCTCCCTCCTCAACCCTCCCTCTCCCCCTCCGCCCTCTTCCCTCACCCCGGAGGACTTTGTCACCTTCTTTGATGAGAAAGTGAATAAAATCCGCCAGTCTTTTTCCTCTATCCCCGCTCCTCCTTCCACTAATCCTCATCCTCTTGCCACAAACTCCTTAATCTGTTTTTCTTCTCTCTCTACAGACAATGTTCTACAGCTACTGGAATCCAGCAACCCAACGACCTGCCCACTGGATCCCATCCCATCCACACTGCTCCAGTCAATCTCCCTGGACCTGCTACCCTTCATCTCCTTCCTTATAAACTCTTCCCTGTCATCAGGCCACGTTCCACAGGCCTTCAAGACTGCCAGAGTGGTTCCCATCCTGAGGAAACCCTCGCTGGATTCCTCAGACATCAGCAGTTACAGACCGGTATCTCTTCTTTTCCTTTCTCTCTAAAATTCTTGAACGTGCTGTCTATAATTAACTCTCCTTCTTTCTTTCCCAGAACCAGCTTCTGGACATCAACCAGTCCGGATTCAAACCAGCCCATTCCACGGAAACCGCTCTCATTGCAGTAACGGAGAGGCTTCATGCAGCGAGATCAGCCAAACTGTCCTCAGTTCTGATTCTGCTCGACCTGTCTGCGGCCTTTGACACGGTGAACCACAAGATCCTCCTGTCAGTGCTCACTGATCTTGGGATCACCGGCACTGCGTGGAAGTGGTTTGAATCCTACCTGGAGGACCGCCACTATCAGGTAACATGGAATGGGTCCACGTCTGCTCCATGCAGGCTCTCCACCGGTGTCCCTCAAGGCTCGGTGTTGGGTCCTCTTCTCTTCTCTCTCTACACTCTTTCTCTTGGAGAAGTAATTACTGCTCATGGCTTTTCTTATCACTGTTATGCTGATGATACTCAACTCATGCTTTCCTTCCCATCATCTGATACACAGGTATGCAATTGCATCTCAGCGTGCCTGACCGACATCAGCTCATGGATGACAGCTCACCACCTTAAGCTCAATCCCAGCAAGACTGAGCTGCTGTTCATCCCCAGCACTACGGGTCCTCACCATGATCTTGCCATCTCATTCGGGAACTCCTTGATCACCCCGACTGAGGATGCAAGAAGTCTTGGAGTGATTCTGGATGGCCAGTTATCGTTCTCGGCTCATATAGCGCACCTGACCCGGTCATGCAGATTCCTCCTCTACAACATCCGGAGGATTCGACCCTTCCTCACCCAGGAGGCCACCCAGCTGCTGGTCCAGTCTCTGGTCATCTCAAGGCTAGACTACTGCAACTCGCTCCTGGCTGGTCTTCCTCTACGGGCCATCAGACCCCTGCAACTGATCCAGAACGCAGCAGCTTGACTCATTTTCAATCTTCCAAAGTTCACCCATGTGACTCCACTGCTGCGCTCCCTTCACTGGCTTCCTGTAGCTGCCCGCATCAGATTCAAAACTCTGACGCTCGCCTACAAAGCCAAGAACGGACCAGCCCCTCCCTACCTTATGGCAATGGTGAAGAGTCGATCTGTACCTCGAGCCCTTCGCGCTTCAAGTACAGCTAGACTCGAACCGCCATCCCTGAAGTCTCATGGAAGACAAGCGTCCAGACTCTTCTCTGTCCTGGCTCCCAGATGGTGGAATGAACTCCCACTGGGCGTTCGAACAGCAGAGTCTCTCGCGGTCTTCAAACGCAGACTAAAGACCCATCTCTTCATAATGCACTTAAGTGAGTAAGCACTAGTAGAGGTGTAAGCTGTGTATGTACTTGTGTTGTGTTGCACTTATATTGCACTTATAATGACCTTTTCTTTTCTATAGGTGTGAGCACTGGGCTGGGGTTGCCAGGTAGTGCTCTTTTTGCTCTATATGTGTGTATTGATCTATCTAGGTATCAGCACTGGCCCCCTGTTCGGGCAGTGTCTGAGCTCAGGGTGAGTTTTAGGCTCTAAACTTCCTGTACTAGCTGGAATATTATCCAACGGAACACTAAGCACGGTTGTAAGTCGCTCTGGATAAGAGCGTCTGCTAAATGCCGTAAATGTAAATGTAAATACAGCTGTAGACCTGTGGTTAGAAGCTTAGTTACTGGTGACTACATTATCGATGACGCAGTAGAAGAGACATGTCAGTAAGCTAAAATAATTTATACCTGGCTTCTGGTATGAGCATTTAAAACATCAAATTCTGTAAACTTGTAGTTTTTAATGTATGTCCTAACATATTTCTATGTTTATAAATATAGTTGCATTTATCGAATTGCTGTAACTCATGTGTGGGTCAGCTGTGTAATGTTAGCCAAGGCCTACAAAAAAGTGTTCATCATGTTAGTCTTCATTACAAACATATATCATAAGAGATAATGTAGAAAACTTTACTAGTTATTAATCACTAAAAGCTTTCATAACTATTATGAAAAAAAATGAAAAGAAGGTCACCTGGGTTTTGAACCCACATCTGTATAAGAAACTTTATCTTGGACACAGTGTCCAAGATATATTCACGTGTTTATCCAACTGTGTCACTCAACCATGCTGTTCAAGGAGCTTTTTATCTTTTATATTGGTAAAAGTTCTTAGCATTTTTATAAGATGTATAATAATATCTTTATAATGAACATTATTATTGTTATTATTTTCATTATTAATAATTATTTGAATTGCATTTAATTACTGATTATATTATTATGATTGGTAGTGGTGATGGAAAGTTATATGTTTACAAACTGAATAAATAAGAGTAGCCTAAATTTTATGTATATTGTTCCTTATACTTTGGCCTTACATTCCAAGGATTGTGGGTTTTTTTTGTACGTTTCCCATTGTGAAAGACAGACCGAACACTAGGAAACATGGTCGTTCAAACTATGGTGGTTCAAACCAATGTGGTTCAAGCTACTGTGGTACAAACAAGGTATGACAGTTTCGGGAAGTTTACAGGTTAATTAGTTTAACGATGCATCACGCCATGTTAGTTCACCCCTGGAGGACAAATGGTGTTTCCCATGAACTTCACATCAGTCTGGAAGGTATAACAAGTAACTATGTGAAATTTGTTTATTATTTTATTGTGATATGTAGTGGTGGTGTTGTAAGTTACAATAACAATATGAATTGCCTAGATAATCCATTAATTACAGGATACTGACTCAGTTTTTTGGCATTATATTACAAGGTTTGTGAGTTTTTACGCGTTTCCTGTTATGAAAGTCAGACTGAACGCATACTGTGGTACAATCAAGGTATGATGGTTTTGTTAAACGGTCTACTACAGATGTTAGTTTAACAATGCATCATACCGTGTTAGTTCAATGCTAACCTCCATCATTGTGTGGGAAACGCATGCCTGTATGGAATTAATCTTTAGTATCATCCTTTAAGACCACTGCAAATAACATCAGTGTCATTGTATTCTAACACTGCAATAAAGTTTCCTATTGGTATATGCAGATGTCTTCCATATCTTTGAAACAGCTCATTCTAAAGGGTTACAAATTATGACTGATGACATCCAGGACAAGCAGCTACAACTTCATTTAGGTCGGAAATGTTTGCTTTTTAAAAACTACGAAACACATAGATGGTACAGGCTGCCGCAAGTCCTGCCAGAAGTAAAGGACCGTCTATAAATTACACTACACAGTAAACATGAAGGTGAAGATCAGCCTTGAAAAGCAGTTTGTACTGGAACTGAGCTTTCTGAGCTACAGCAAGCTTTTAGCAGATCACCAGTGAAGAATCATGAAGTCAGAGGTGTTTAGACATTTACAGAGTTACAATTATGGATCTGTTAACAAAACAGCACTCCATGACTTAAGTTGTAATTACAAAGTTGTTGGACTCACTATACTAAATTATTTGATGTACACAACAGTTGTATGGAAATGTTATTGTGCCCTGATTACAACAACTAAAAAAAATAACAAAATGAAACAAATGCATATATAAAATGATTTCAACCATTGTTTTATTGGTAATTTTAACCCTGCTGATCTGTACTGAAAGATTGTGAATTAATATCAATAGGTTTTAGCAGTGTCAGTCAAAAACAAGTTGTATGTAATCAAGTGCAACTCTTATAACAGACTACACCTCTTATATTGGTAACTTTAATCTTGTTTTTTTTACTTTTGATAATATCACTCCAAAACAAGTAATACTAAATCAGGTGCAGTCCATATGGCATACTACACCTCTATACACTGACATATTTAATCCCTGCTGCTCTGTAGTGAATGTTTTTTGTGAATTAATTTCAATACTTTATTAAGGTATGATTCTATTGCTTTAAAACAAATTGTACTAAATCATGCACCCCTACACACATACTACACTTGTTATATTGTTAAGTTTAACCCTTGCTGGTCTGTAATGAAGGTTTTTGTGAATTCATTTCAATAGCTTTTGAATGTATGATTATATTGCACCAAAACAATTTGTACTAAATCAAGTGCAGTCCATATGACATACTACAACTCTTACACTGGCATATTTGACCCCTGTTGGCCTGTAGTGAAATGTTTTCGTAAATTGATTTAAATAGCCTGTGGACATTTAATGACATTGCTTCGTAACAAATTGTACTTAATAAAGAACCCCCCTACACCTACACCTCTTATATTGGCATATTTACCCTTGCTACTTTCTTGCTACTTTGCTGGTCTGTAGTGGAATATTTTGTGTACATATTTCTATATCATGGTGTATTTACCCACAAAGTCTGAGACAATGTGTTTTATCTGTTTACTAACCCCATCCTGCTTTACCTACCTTCCTCCAGGTGGTCGTTGATGTTTTCCAGACCTGATATGGACATTTCCATGGATGCCAAGAATCCATGAATAAGCTTGTTTCGTTTTGACATGTACTTCAGTAAAGTACAGATACACTGAAAAACTACTTAAGTACAGTAACTAATTACATTTACTTTGTTACTGTCCACCACTGATAGAAAAATAAGAATATTAATGTTAAAATGATCTAACGTGCACTGACACTGTGCTGCAGCAGAAATAGCTCAGACTCCAGAACTCTCAATATCAGCAGGGGTTAAAGTCAAATGACTGGACAGGAGGCGGGACAAGAACAGAAATAGTAACTGAACCAGGGAGAGAGACTTTAATAGGAACAGGTACAGACAAACCTAAGAAAAAAGGAACAGTAATGTTAACAGTGACAGGTAAAGAGACATACACAGTCACAGGGACAAACACAAAACCAGGAACAGGAGATGGGTTAAACATGGGGGAAAACCTGGAACAAGAATTATAAGGCAAGGCAATTAACTGGAACTATGACTGGGCTTGGGAGGTTCCAAAGGTTGGGTGGGCGGCTGGGCAGGAAACTGCGAGGTCAGGGCACATGAAGGCTGACAGGTCAGGAGACAGGGGAGTCAGCACTGGAGCAGCACAGGGAGCTGAACTGACGTCCTTGGCAGCAGGCAACCCTGCTGCAATGTCCTTGGCGGCAGGCGGGCCTTCTGCGACGTCCTCAGCGGCAGGTGGGCCTGCTGAGGCCTTTAGAAGACTCACAGGGCAGGCAGAGGCCTCAGTGAAACAAAAAACGTCAGAAGAACATGCCTGAAACAGCTTGGAAAATCCCTCATCTCTATGGGTCTTTTCAAGACAATGATGCCTCCCCATTATGTAGCCTGAGCAGTGTTTTTTTAAAAAAACAGTACTTTTACCACTTATGGTGGTGTGGGGCAAGTTAGATGCTTAAAATATAGTTCACATTGCATCTTAAAACCTTCACCGTCCTAATTTTCACCATCACAAACACATGGGATGGATGTGAGTGAAGGGAATAAGGCAAGATGTGACAGATACACATTTACCTTTTTAGCTTCAAAAACACTTAATTTACCTTCTGACCTAAATAAAAACACCAGCATTTTCTTTATCTGAAATGTTTTCCCCCACCCTCTGCAATGCTGCTCAGTTTACAGACTCCTTAGCTTGTTACCTAGGTAGCCAACATGCTAAAAACACTGAGAGCTGCTGCTCTGTCAGCTCTGAACACAGGTAATGACTAGTTTTCAGGGTTTTTTTTACAGGTATTGTCAACAGTTAGGTCTGACTTTACTCTGTAAAATGTGTATATTATAACGTTCCGAACATTAAGCAGTAGTAGAGAGTTTATGAGGCTTTTTGACCATGCTCTCATTTAATTGGTTGCGATTCAGGGGGGCGGATGCAGCCTGGCAAGCTGAGTAGCCTGCAGGATCACATTCAGGGCAAACATATCCATTGTGCAAGTGATCGGGAAGTGTTCCACTACCCGAGTAAAAAAGGGATATAAAACAGAGCTGTTGGAGCCTTTTTTATCCGAATCACTTCGGATTCAGTGGAATCAGCTTCACAAAGGTAAACAACTCCACGATAATCTTTAGAGAATTTGTTTATTACTGATGCCTGTGCAGCATTCATTATAGTAAAAGAACCTAAGGTGTAAATTGCATCCAATAATCTTTGAAACAACTTAATATTATTAAAACTCTAACATAAATAGCATAAAAATGTTTTAGAAACAACTGAGAATGATTCTTAATACTTTTTGATCAGTAATGCGCATCTGGTATTCCCGGGAAAATGAAAGAAATAAAGAGAAAGAATTTGCACTGTTGTTGGTTTCAGAGCCGTCAGCACATCCATAAACAGTAAGAAATCTGGAAAAAAAAAACAAGTAAAACGACGAGTAAACACATATGAAACACCACTCCGGACTTCTTCTTATCATCATCATCATTATATTATTATTATTAGAAGTAGTAGCATTATTGACTGATTACTACTGCGTGTGATTAACTTTGCGTTGTTTGGCGATTTGCTGCAAATGTGCATCTCCTGTTAACTATCTCCTTAATGTGTGGCGCCTTCGAACATATCTACAGTAGATTTCTTAGCCAATTTTTTCTTTAGCTTTTTTTTATTTACTGGCGCGTGAATGCTCCTTCCTCCCTCCCCTCCACACACAGACACGCGCTCAATAACTTGCCTGACCAGAACGCACCTGAGCAAACGTCAGTAGATTTGGTTCGTGAGAACGACAAGCAGATGCTATAATCTGATATCAGTGCGAAATTGTAAAACAATTATTATAAAATGTATAAACTTTGCGACATGATGCATTTTCACAAGGTAACAACAGGCAAAGCCTTTACAGTGACAGCTTAGTACAATTTTCCGACGGGGTACAAACGGTGAAACTTATTTAAAGTGCAAAAGCCTATTATTATTATTATTATTATTATTATTCAGAATGAGTCACTAGCGATCTGAGTTGATGAAGCCCGAACATTTGCATCCCCCTTTCCGAAAACAATTGCAACGTAAATAAAAACTAAATGCAATGACATATACATAAATCAAGCTGTGTATTCAATTAAAATAGTACATAGGCAACATATCATGGGATTTTCCTTTCTCATTCTCGAGCCAATTTCACACCTGAAGCAATAATCGTGCCCTCAGGAATGATGCGCAGCGCTGTGCGCATTGCCCACATTTATCTTTTAAAGAACAATATAATACTTCATAACGACCGTTCGTCATGACGGCTCACAGCCGCGGTAACGTACGCGTGAAGCGCAAAAATATAGTAAATTAGCAAAAATGATCAAATTTCACTCCACAAGTGACGCAGCGCGTTTAGGTGGGCCATAACTATTCCGCGATCCTCGACTCACATGAGATATATGTCATATATCACCTTTTCAAAGACTTAAATCTGCGTTTGTTGAGTTGTCTAGATTATATATAGGAGGATAAACACTGCACTTTTCACCGGTTTTGCCTTGAAACTGCGGACAATAGCTAGGAACAGAAGAGACCACATGCTATAGTTTTAAAAGTGATCCGTTTTCCCATTCTCTCTTGATGTAGGATATCCGCTGGTTTTTCGTCTTATAATGTAACAAATGTCTCTGACGTCAGAATTGATTCATTTTTGCACATCGATTGATTCAACGTTGAGTGAATGTTAAATTTACATGCATTCAAACACAAATCCAACATCATAATCAGCCTATGCTGTTGATTGATTTATGGTTGTCTTGTAGTTGAATGGAAATCGGCGCCAAGTGGCTAATATTAATACAATGTTTAATAAATCAAAGCTGTGGTTATATGAGCAAGTATGAAGAAAAATGAAATACAGCAAGATTTCAAACCGAACACAGTTTTAAAGCGCATGAACAAGTATGACCTTAATGAAGATGTGATTTGAGGTTTTAGTGATGTATTTTATTACAAAAACGATTAAGCAATCTCAGTGTTTGTTAGCAACATTAGCCAACCAGCTCCTATAAATAAATGCATCAGCTGATACTCAAAGATCAAGTATCAGTATTGAAAGGGGAAAAGCCCGTGCTGTTTCCTTCTGTAATTGTATGCACTGCATTTAGTCAGTATGCACCTATGGCATTCCTTCCTTTGCTTTACCTTTTGGATACTCTCTAATTAAAATATAATAATATAATTGTAATTATTATTATATTATTATTTTAAAATTAATAATAATTTTAATAACTTAAAATGTACCTGTTAGTGCTATACATAGTTAGTTTTTCATCAATCAATATATATAGGCCAAAAAGGTAACGATTTGATGTTTTCTATATGACTGTATATGTATTATTTGTAGTAAAATTTACTTGAATATGTAAATTGTGTTTGTATTCTATTCTTATAGTACTGTGTTCTTGCAGTGTAGAAAGGGACATACTACGACTACTACTACTACTACTACTACTACTAATAATAATAATAATAATAATAATAATAAACCCAATATATCTGTGGGGAACACCTTTGATCTGAGAGAACTGTAAGGTGTATCAGCAATTTACTGTCAGAATTTCTACACTAATCGATGTCTAAGAAAAAAAAATGTAAGGTTGTTTTTTTTAAATTAATGAAAAAATTTTTGTTTGCTCATAAACATTAAAAGAAGAAGTGCATCTATAATTCAACAATTAATTTTCTTTGCTTTCCGGGAGGTGTGTATTGTGGACAGGCCAATATTGCACCCCGACTATTTCATTATTTAGCCTTGCTGCTGTTGTGACATAATATATATATATATACATAATGCGACATAATATATATATATATATATATATATATATATATATATATATATATATACCACAGTATTTCATACCAAACTAAAGATAAGTAAGTTCATCAGATGGATGTCTGTATACTACAAATGATTTCAGATATGTATGTCATATAGAGGCCTCATAGTAGTAATTTAATACTTATGAAATTTAATCAACCAATTCACATCTTACCAAACTAAAGGTTGTAGTATGTTTCAGATGGGTCACTGTATAGTACAAGTGATTTTAGATCTGTATGTCCTGTGGCTGATCTGTGTTTGAGTACAGCTGGATTTATCAAACTGCTATATCTCATGTGTGGGTCAGCTGTGTAATGTCGAGTTTGTCTTTATTACAAACATATATCATAAAAGATAACATGGAAAACTTCATGGTGTTTTAATGAATCACTTCTTAATTACTAGAAGCTTTTGTTACTATTACGGAAAAAAAAAACTTAAAGGAAATCTTCAGCACTGTGTCACTTACATTCACACGTTTATCCAACTGTGCCACTTTGGCATATTGCTCATGGGGCTTTTTTTATATTATATTTCTAATAGTTCTTCTATTTTGTTTTTGAAGAACTGTTTTTATAAGAAGTGTTATCTATTAATATTATATTTATAATGAAAATGAGCATTGTTATTTTCATTGTTGATTTTTACTTTTTATTATTTTATTATATTATTTCTATTACTATGACTGGTAGTGATGGTGTAAAATTATATGTTTACAATATGAATAAATATGAGTAGCCTAAAATATACATTAATTATGTATACTGATTCTCATATTTTGGCCTTAAATTACAAGGTTCGTGAGTTTTTGCACATTTCCCATTGTGAAAGTCAGACCAAACACTTTTAGAAACATGGTAGTTCAAACTATGGTTGTTCAAACCAACTTGGTTCAAACTACTCTGGTTACTAAGTTTGACCATGTATCGTACCACGTTAGTTTAGTTCTGGCCTCTGTCGTTGTACAGGAAACGCACCCCAAGTCTAAACTCGGTGAGTGATGCATATTACTTATCCTTTTCCAGGCAGATGCAGTGATATTACTATACGCAGTTGGGCTGTGCCCTCTTAAATATGTGTTGACACACACAAAGTTAAGAAGGGGACAGCCTTAATATATGCATATGTCCACTAGCTCAATACAGTTGCCATACGGTCCCTAATTGCCCTAATAGGGACGTTGGGTATTTTCAGATGTGTACATGTTCCTAATAGCCAATGCCAGATTCGTAAATGACAGCAGTCTTCTTGTTTAATTTTTTGTGTATATCCATGGTGATGGAGGAGTTATGGATGACCACTTAAACATTTTGTAAATGTGACTGCTGTTCTGTAGCAGTGAAGCATAAAGAATTAAATCAGAACCATTCACATTCCTCTATCTATTACTATTTGCGTGAATATTTATATTTATTGTATAACCTTCATAGAACAGTGTGCATTGGCAGATGTTCATTTACTCTTTTGGTCATCATCCAATGCAAAGTAGTTTTTCTCTTTTCCTGTCAGATGGAGGGTCAAACTGGGCCAATGCGTGTACTAGTGACAGGAGGCAGTGGTCTGGTGGGAAAAGCTATAGAGCAAGTGGTGAAGGAGGAAGGAGGTGCGAAAGAAGGAGAACAATGGATCTTCCTCTCCTCTAAAGATGCCGATTTAACGTGAGTCTTTCTATTTTAATATTTCAAATTGAGAACAAAAGGAAGGTTGTTCAAAAATAATTATGTTTTACAATTTGTATGAATAATATAAATAATGTAATAATGTAATCATCCTTGAGATTTAATCACCACTTAAAATACAAAGCATTCTGGGTATTTATTTATCAATGGTAATTTAAGGTGCTCTGTTCATTGTCATGGACAAATCTGAAATTTCATTTTTTTTCTTTTAGCCTACTTCATGTGTCACTAGGGTGGCCTTGTAGACTTGTGGCAGGTAGCATGCATGGTCCTGCACAAAGTGCCGTTATAACAGTAGGGATGCGTGGCTTATACCTTGCATTTTATTTTGGACTGGCTGCTTCATACAGCTAGACCTAGCATAAAGTAATCCTGTTTGTCCCTTGTGACCGGACATTAAGCAAATCCTAACCTAACTTTACCCAAACTTATCCCAAGACCTAACCTTAATCCTGGCCCTAATCTTAACCATAACTTTAATCTCAACCCATAACCTAAGCCTAAACCTCTTTCCCTTTCCCTTAAACTTGGCCTTTCTAAGAACTAATCCAGTTACTTTCCAGTCACAGAATGGTGTGAACAGCATGTTTATAACAGATTAAAGATATGAAAAAGAACTGAATTCAGCAGATTATGAACAAATTTTAGGCAGTTAGTCTACTACTCAATGTATTCAGGTGCTTCACTGCTGGTACGTCATTGTGTCATGCACAAAAACTTGTGGCGTGACACATTGATATGATATATAACACCTATCTTGGTTTCACCATGCTGGCTGCCTCTCTCATTTAGAATCTCATTTAGAATTGACTTCAAAATAATTTCCACTGGTTTATGAATTTCTTATTGGATTAGCACATGCATCCATCTCTAAGTGCCTAGCAGAATATGCTCCAAATTGTGCTTAAAGATCAAGTGGTGCCCTATTGAACATTCCCAGGCTAAAGCACAGAAAGACTGGTGAAACAATGTTTTGTTTTTACTCACCAAAAATCTGAAAGTCTTTTCCAGTGATTATTCATCAGGCATAATCTGTTACTAGTTTTAAAAAAACAGTATTTAGCTTAGCATTATGTCTGTATGTATGTATGTATGTATGTAATTTATTGTCTATTAATTACCATTTCTTTTTATGTATTTCTTTCAATTATTTTTATATTGCTATTTTGAAGTTTTATTTTATTTCATTGTGAAGTTCTTTCAGCTGTGTCTTGTGTGAAAGCTGCTACATAAATGAACAATTAAACCAAGTTATTGACGATCAAAAGAGAACTTAAGAGCAAGTTATATTCTTATATAATTATAACGTTGATGTGCATGAAAAAGTAGCTTGCCAGGACCAAGAATGGAAGAATAAAGGGCTGAGGAATAAACAAATTATTAGAAATTGGCAGCTTTGGTAGTAAACATGTTAGGCAGCTAGTTTATTCACTATGAAAAAAAAATGTTTCAAATAATTGCAAATAATTGGACGTGACTGAAAACAACATGTTCTTGCTAATTCAAGCTAATTTAAAAGGAGCTGATATGTTGATAATATAGTGTTACTAATATATTTTAGCATCTGCAACCACTTGCCACATTTTATTAATGTGCTATTTTCAGTATACAAAGCTGATACATGTAATTTGCAAAATTGACACAATGTAACGTGGGGAGCTCAGACACAGAGAGGGGATCCATTAGGTAGGATTTATTCAACAAAAATACTAAAATGCCGGAAACGTGAAACACAAAAAATCCAAAAGTACAAAGCTCAGAAGAATCTCAAAAATGACAAAAGCCCAGAAGGTTATTCAGTATGACACAAAAAGAAACACAAAGATTATCAAAGGTATTAGAAGGCTTACAGGAACTGAGAATGATAAGCCAGTCAACAGTCCGGTGGTTAATGCTCCACAAACACCTAGGGAAAGGGAAGGCTTTTTAAAGGGATAGATAATAAGCTGGGATATGGAGCAGGTGAGAGGGGGCAGGTACAGGAGGGGCTCAGGTGAAAGGGAGCAGGAGCAAGAATCATTAGAACTCAGAACTCATGAGAAGTGTCCTGAGGTGGTGTACCCTGAGATGACCTGACACACACTAATTTTCACACTCACTCTTTTTTTTTGTTTGTTTTCTTTAGTTACTGTGCTGTCTTACACATATTTTTATTTGACTCACATTGTATACACAGAGCATTGTAAAGTGTGTTTCTGGGTGGATTTTAGTGCTCTTGAGGCAGAAACTGTGTCACTTACCTGGTTCTTACAATAGGAGTGTGACTGAGACAAGGGCGATCTTCGAGAAACATCGCCCGACTCACGTTATTCATCTTGCAGCCATGGTGGGAGGTCTCTTCCGACACTTAAGACAGAACCTTGATTTCTGGGTAATGCACACTTGCATGCACACACATACACACATACACATGCAAACACGGGCAAATATATGACCTTTCTTAATACTGGAAAATGTGAACACTGCTTTACATTTCAGAGGAAAAACGTGTCCATCAACGACAATGTGCTGCACACGGCTCATGAGTTTGGCGTGGTGAAAGTGGTCTCCTGTCTGTCTACCTGCATCTTCCCAGACAAGACCACCTACCCTATTGATGAAACTATGGTAGCCACACATTTACACAATTACATTTTCATGAAAAAACTTTTTCTGTTTAGCAATCAAGCCTACACATGTTTGCAAAATTAACATGCTACTTAGTGCATGATAAAATAAACTCATCTTGATTATTTCTCCTTAGATCCATAATGGTCCACCTCACCCATCTAACTCTGGTTATGCTTACGCCAAACGGATGGTCGATGTTCACAACAGGTCAGACATTACTATTTACTGATTATCTTGTCTGTTTGTGCTTAATTGTTTCTACAGTTACATGCTTAAAAGACACTTCGATTGAACATATTTAGTTTAACTTTTAACTCCACAATAATACAGTACTATACTATAGTTAAACACTAAATACCGTTTGCCTCTCTTGCAAGGAGTTTAATTTGTGTATAGTTAATTATAAAAATTTCACTATTAGAAGGTTAAATAAGAAGGCACTCCATTACACCGATCAGCTATAAAATTAAAACCACTCATTTTCCATTTTATGAGCTCCATTTACCACATAGGTGCACCTTTATAGTTCTGCATTTACAGACTGTAGTCCATCTGTTTCTCTGTATATTTTGTTATACTGTTCTGCAATGGTCAGGACCCCCACAGGACCGCCACAGAGCAGGTATTGTGTGGGTGGTGGGTCATTCTCAGCACTGCAGTGACGTGGTGGTGTGTTAATGTGTGTAGTGCTGGTGTGAGTGGATCAGGCACAGCAGTGCTGCTCAACACTTCAGTGTCACTGTTGGCCTGAGAATTGTCCACCAACAGCATCCTGTGGGCAGTGTCCTGCGGACAGTGTCCTGTGGGCAGCGCCCTATGACCAGCAGCATCCTGTGACCCTCAGCGTCCTGAAACCATAATGAAGGACTAGAGGATGACCAACACTGCTCTGTGCAGCAGCAGATGAGCTATAGTCTCTGACTGTACATCTACAAGGTGGACCAGCAAGGAATCTATCTAAATCTAATCTATCTAAAAATGGACAGTGAGTGTAAATACAAGGTGGATTTACTGTTATGGCTGATGGGCAAACATTACAGGTCTATTAAAGTACACACTACAAGACTGAAAAACATTTTTTTATCCCAAATCCATGATCACATTGAACTTTGCTCTGAAGTTCCGTGTTTAGGCTGTGTACAAATTCTGTTGTGCAGAAACACAATTACAATAAAGAAATCAAATCTAATCTATAATGTGTGTTTGTAAAGAGCCTGTTTTCAGCAGTATGGACGGAGGTACACAGCTATTATCCCCACAAATATATTTGGTCCTCATGACAACTTTAGCATAGAGGATGCTCATGTGCTACCAGCTCTTGTCCACAAGACCTACAAGGCAAAAAGTAAGAAAAAAAGAGACTTTTTTTACACACACACACACACACACACACACACACACACACACACACACACACACCTGATGCATTTCTAGTCGACATAACTGTATTTAGTGACATAAGTGATAAGTTTTACTAAATGCTTTAATACACTGGCTGCACTACACTTGTGTCTTACATCTATCAAAACTTCAAAAGTTGTCACTTTTTTACCTTTGCACACATGTGAAATATAAACTTACAAGAGATCTTGTGAAACCTCACATTCCCACAAAAAAGCCTTGTTGATGAAATGTACTAATTCTGTTAATCTGTCAGTTTCTGGGTAAAGCATATCCAGTTCATGTTATCAAAAGTCAAAAAAATGCAGTTTGGGTTTGCTGTGGTTTTACTAGAATTAAAGGAGATCCATACTCACTAGAGGAAGGTAATTAGTCCCACCTAGACGATAAGAAAACATTGTGCTTGTCTTCTGTAAATGCACTGGGTGGAATCATTCTAAAATAGGGGTTACAGTTCTTATTGTCTCTGTTTCTCATGTCTGCATGTGTGTATTAGGGGATGGCACAGCTCTTGAGGTATGGGGCTCTGGACGTGGACTTCGGCAGTTTATCTACTCTTTGGACCTGGCTCGTCTCTATCTGTGGGTGCTGAGAGAGTATGACGAGGTGGAGCCCATAATATTATCAGGTAAACACTTGGTCCACAAATCAGAAATTAGCATTTGCTGAACAACCCATAGATGACCTATAGTTGCATGGCATCTTTTTCTGTCTCTCTCTCTCTCGCTCTCTTTTTTTCTCTCATTTGTTCACTCGCTCACACACACACACACACACACACACACACACACACACACACACACGCGCACACACACACACAAACACAAATGATGCACAAATTCAATTCTATTCTAGTTGGAGAGGAGGAGGAGATCACCATTAAGGATGTTGCTGATGCAATAGTCGAGGCTTTCGAGTTCACAGGACCTGTGATTGTATCCTTTTATTTTGAGTTTGTTAGGCAAACACATACATATACATATACATATATATATATTTATATGTGTGTGTGTGTGTGTGTGTATATATATGTATGTATATATATGTATATATATATATAACCTGCCTGGGGAACATTATATTTAAGATCTTTCTTGTTCTATATCAAAGAATAATTATATTGCTCATTGAAGATGTTATTTTTAACATGTCACAATGTTCATTGATTTGAATTGTTCCTGTACCAACGTTTTTGGAACATGTTGCAGACATAAATTTCTGAATGTATATATTCATATATTTATTTTTTTTAAAAATTTAGTTGATCAGGTAAAACAAATACAGGTCAAATTAGATTCTATCACTGCTATCTGTTCTTATTTGGAATAAAATATTACATCATGCACAAAATCATTGAACATAAATAACTGAAGGTAAGTAACTAAAATATTTTTTTATTTCCATGTAGGGTGATTTAAATTATGTATTACTCATGAGTTTTATAACCACTAGAAGTGGCATGGGAGAGAACATGATATTAGCATAGTAACATATTGGGTTGGGCTATATTTTTTCATTATGCAGGCTTGACAATCCTCACACTTAGCCACAAGACAGGAACACTCAAAGGAGCACAGCACTCATCAGAGGAGTGTACAGAACTGGTTTAGAAACAAAATTGCATGCAATCACAAGTTATGAAAACATTGTGCTACTTTGCTTTTGCAATTACCATTTCCTATACTACTCCCCGGTGTGATGCACACCAGGGTCAGAAAATTACTTTGGGAGTGTAATGACATTTGCCATGTACATACAAACAGTTAGACATATGGGATTTCTTCTGATAGGTGACAGGGGTTGGGAATTTTCTTGTATATACTTACCTGAGTCTGTGGTGTTTAATTGTACCTTAATGTTTTATTTCTTAACATACTGTATGTCTAAAACTTTGCTATTTACTGTATCTGCAGATAATGTTTGCTGGAAACCTTTTATTATAAAATCACACATTTAAAGCTGCTAAAGTTGTTGCAGCAGTTTCTCATTACACATGTGTATCACAGTATAAACATTTTTACCTGCTGAGTGAACTGAAGCTTCATTCACTGAAATGTTTTACTGAATATATCTAATTGAATTGACTTTTTATTATTCTGTTTTAAGACATTATGTTCTGATTAGGTAAAAATATGTACCTTTTCCAAAGAATAAGCTTAATTAAAGTATACAGTTTGATTTCAAACATTTTTGTTGTACCTCGAAGGGTACATCGACACTGTTTGTACCCTAATGAACATAAGTGTCCCTACACAGTGCCTTTTTTCTGACAGTGTAACATTAGCTTAAATCTAAGTATTTTAGGTACACCGCTGCAACAACCACAATAACGTGTAATGTTGCCCTCAAGTTTGGCCAGATTGTTACATGGGGAAAGCAGAGTTTCTTTTGGTGTGTTACTGTTTCACGGTTTACTAGTCAACCTTAAAAATAGCCAGGCTGTGTTGTTAATGCTATTTTTTACTTAGAAAAGCTCATTCATGCTTCCTGAAAGTTCCAATGCACTGTTATATTTGATTAACACAAACAAGACTTTAAAAAGTGATATTTGTGACATGTAAAAGTTTGGACACCTTACTAAGTCAATCCAAAACACTGGTGTTCAGGATATAGCATGTTTGTAAACCAATAAAATATATTACATCAGCACATTATTTTTATTTACATGTTTTGGCAAGAATTGTGTTGATGTAACAGATTTTATTTGCTTTAAAACTACCTGCCATATTTTAATATTGTATATTAAATAAAATTATTATATAGAGTCTTTTTTTCCTGTGTAGTAATACCGTATTTGGAAAATGCCCTTACGCAATGTTCCAGTTCTCTTTTCGCTTTAAAGAGATTCACACCACACAAGTAAATAAAACTAAAATACAGACAGTTTTGCATTTTGGCCTTAACCTTCTGTGTTCAGTATGACACAAGCAAATCTGATGGTCAATTGAAGAAAACAGCCAGCAATGCCAAACTCCGTCGTTACCGCCCTGACTTTATTTTCACTCCCTTCCGAACAGGTAAACATCACACACAAACACATATACATACACACTTACACAACACAGCATGTGTACTGAATTACACCATATACCTGCTGCTGTCTTTCTTTAGCCATCAAGGAGACGTGTGATTGGTTTGCAGTCAATTATGACAGCGCTCGAAAATAAGATGTTCTGCAATCTGCTGGGTATGGGAGTCATACTTGCAACACAGCACTGTCTACACTTTTTAAGAAACTGAAAGACCAGCTTAAGAATTAATACTTAATAAGTGAAAAGCTTGAAGTGGATTTCCATGTTATTTTCTGCATATTTTAATCAGTTAGTTCAACAAACTCAATCAGAATGTTTTGATGTCAACTGGATAATTGTAAAGAAATTTACAAATATTTTTTTCTTTATTTTGGTGGTGATAGGGGCTGTTGATTTGGAATTTGGGGAATTTCAAGTAGTTATTAAATGATAATTACAATGTTTAAAACATCATCTGCATCTTGGTTTGTCATTCTGGACACATTTGTTTATTAATAGTATTCATAACTATTTCATGCAATGACCTTCTGAGAAATAGTTTTTAGAGCCATTAAATAATAAAGATGTTTCCTGTTACAGTGTAAATAATAGGTTTTTGGCAAAGTGATGCATTTTACAAGAAAAAAACTTCTCAACTTTAATTTAATTGCATAATTTATCATTTAATTGTGAAGAAATTTTGCAAGTACTGAACAGCAGGATTCAGAGAATAGATGTCCATATGAATTCATATAAACCAAGTTGGAATTTGGGGTTTCTTTCATTTAAAATTAGTATCTTGAAGCTCTTAATGTTATCTATAGTAATCATAATAAATAGAATGCTTCACATGATTGTTGACATTATTGATGTTATTTCACATTACAATTGTTAAGTTGTTGTTTCAGTCTGTTTTGGGTTTATAATATGCACAAATTAGCCTTAATAACTGGTGAATAAATGTCCTCCTTCAGTGACTGAACCGGTCTATTCAGGATTGTTCATCAAAGCCACTCAGCAGGATGAGTAAACGTGTTGTTGTCAGGCATATAATTGACACAATGAACCAAATTAATAAGCCACACCACAGGATTTCCCAATACGTTAAAAGCCATTAGTGTAGTGGTAAACAAGGATTGGTGTGCAGGGACAGACATGACACAAAACTATGCCAAATGTACAAATACCCAAAAACATAATATAGCCTCACAAAACGTATGCCTATTTTACCAACATCATGCTCAATCTTTCCTGTCTTTATGTTTTTTTAACAACCGTTTTTTAAGAAAAGAGTGTTTTCTGTGCTTGTGCAACTACAGATGTGTTTTTGGTTAAAGTGATATAAAGTTTTAATTATACAACCCTTTATTTTACTTAAGTTTAACTGTAAATTGATTTTATGATTAGTTTGATAACCTATAGGTTTGATAACCTACAAAAGTTTTTTTTCTACTGACAGAGTCAAAAAATAAGAATACTCACATTTTCCTTCTGAAATGAAAATCAGATGACCAAAAGATACCCGGGCTGAGTGCATGAAAAAAGAAACCTTTAAAAATTTGTTTTAAAAAAATAAAGTGTATGATTTCTTGGGATATCAAAGGAAGGAATCGCTGGGCTAAAGTGCAGAAGGGAAACTACATTGAGGCTACAGAATGTTAATGTTAATGTGCTAACAAAAAGAACATTTCTTCCATTCTAGCTTACCTTCTCTTTTCTTCTTATTTATACCATAGCTATTACCATAGCTAGCTATCAGTTTCATTCTAGAATGTCCTTTACACAAACATGGGCCTAATTCCTAATATCCTAGTTCATCATATAGATGCTCATTATGCAGGCATTGATGTCAGACCCTGTGCATTCTGTTCTATTGTAGGTAACTGAAGATACAAACCAAAAATTATATACAAATTTTCATGGGGTAATGGCCTCAGACCTTGCCCAAGCAAAAGCTGGATGCTGGAATTGTCATTCCATTTGTCTCCCCCTTTTAAACCTCCTATTTAGGAACATTTAGTAACATTTTTGTTGCTGCCCACCCAAATAATTTGCCCACCGCTCACCTAATGATGGCTTCCTACTAACACCTTATTGAGGAATTCCTAGGATCAAAAGGTTAAAACAGCTTGCCATATTAATTATAATTTCAGGAGGTTCATTCAATTTTTAATTGTAATAAAATATGCAAAATGTTAAACCTAAATTTATTGTAGCAAATACTGTTGGCATTTGGAAAAAAGCTTGAATTATTATCAAATAAAACAGAATTCAACAATGGGAGGTTGTATATTAAGAAGTTTAGCTCATAATAAGAGACAAAATTTTCTGATAAGGAAGCTTTATTTGTTGAGCTTACATGGTAAAAGGAAGTGGTGTAATTTTTCACTGAACAGTTATTATATTTATATCACAGTAATTCAGTAAATAGTAGTGAGTTAAAAATGACAAGGACAGCAAACCAAACTAGACAAGAAAGGAAAAGGGTTATATATACAACAGACACTGCAACTTTCTGTTTTTGGTATTCTTTGAAATTCTTATGTAACTTGAGATGCTGCACTGGTGTTCCTCAGGGTGGTGCTGTACCAAATTGGCATAGCTTAGTAGCTGTAACTATGCATAGGAAACCTCTGAGAAACTTTATTTTATGCTGTAGCATATCTGCAAATCTGAAAACTTACATTTATTTCCCAGTCGTTTGGTGAAAAGAGAGAATTGTTATTAATTTTTTCAAACAACTCTCAATTAATTTGTCAATACAACATTATGAAACGTATGAAAAGACAATTTCCATACGAAGAACTGCTAAACCAAACATTTTGTTGCCATTGACCCTAACATCAGCACATTCATGGCAGGAGAAATAGCAGCCAGGCAACATAGGACCCCTGGAATACCAATGTATTTCACACACTAGTGAGGTCTAAGATGATGCATTCTTGTAAAGAAGCAATAAAGAAGAAAACACATGTAATTAATGACATGCAAGAGATCTCAATCCAATTTTTTGTATATTTATTTATTAGCATTGGATGAAACAGAATACAAACAAGTGTACTCCATAAACCAGATATTACTCCAGCACAATTATAATTATATCTGAGATTTAACATTTATTCCATTATTATTTAAATGATTAAAATTCATGACCCATTTAATGCATTTTAAAAAGCCGGGATTTTCAGCTTAGATTGTAACTAAGAAAAGCCAAAGCCTGCCAAGTTGAGAAGGCATAGAAAAGGAAATGGACAGTATAGAAATGGAAATGAAATCATCTGATGTGCGGCAGGGATATTGATTCTCAACACGATGTCCCAGTATGCCAGAATGCTGAAAGAGAACCAGGCAGAGTCATATTATATTATGTAGTATCACTGCATGCATAAAGGTCTGGATGTTTAAAGGGAAGCAGTCTGTCTATTAATTAATCATATTTAAAAGAAGAAATACACCACAAAACAAGTACATATCTACTTACAAATGTATTAAATGGGCTCTTGCTTGTACATAGTGGTAAGAGACAGCTCAGAGTGGCAAATGTACTCTCCACCAATGATCTCCATCTTATTATAAGAACCTGTAGTCATCAGCTTTACTGGAACCTTCACATCCACCTCCTTGGTCACCACACTCACAGTGATCTTGGTGTGCGGAGGGACAGTGGCTGGCAGGGAGACTCGCACTCTCTTCATCTCGGTTCTAGTGTTGCTGATTCCCTTCTCCACAGTGAAGCTATCTCTCACTGAGAAGTCATATGTTTTCTTCAGCATACCGAGATCTACATCAAATTTTGTTCCATTTTTGATCTCTGCAGCATTGCAGAAGTTGAAGCTCTCAGTTATGAACACATCATACATTCGACTCAGCTCAGGACAGAAGGTCTGCATTTGGTCAGTCATGTTGAGGCCAGAGATAGAATCAATGGTGACTGACCTTATGTTTTCTTGCTTCTTCTCCCAGAGGAGAACTGCTGCCACATTAGGCTTTCCCGGCTTCAGTGGACGCAGATAAAGACAGACGGTCATTGAATGATGCATAGTCAGGCACATCACGAAATGCTCTGGCCACCATTATGCTTCCAGTTTGGTTCCCATGCTCATAGAGGACCCATGCCCCACTCTGAACTTTGTGAGAAGATACCAAATCATTAAAAGAGGTACAGCAGAGGTTGGTCTCATGGTTGACCACAATGCTTCTGCCCTGGTAGTTTGCATGTTCGTACAATGTGATCTGAGGATTTGCCAAGTCCTCGGTCACCATCTGCAGAGAAGAAATGGTGTCGTTGGTTTCCAGTTGAGCATATTCTCCCTCTTCAAAGACTAATTGTGGACCACAGAAATTGACATCCCTGTATGCCACCCAAGGATTGCCAACCACTTTCAGAGAAGAGATGCAGTCATTGAAATTATAATCAATTAAGTTGGAGACGTCAGAGGTGAATTCTCTGCTGAGACCCTGGAAGTTAACATGCTCGTAGACAATGATCTTGCTCATTGTGTTCAGAGTAGTTTGTTTCCCTGAAGGCTATGTAGAAGGAGAGGAGCTTGTAGGCTTGAAGATGAATAAGATTCCCTCTGTATATATAGCTGCCATGGGCTGGTCTGCAGTGGGAGGATCAGTCAACATACGTATAGCACACTGAATTTACATGACTCCAGTGTGATAATCAGTTCCACTGTTGCACATGACAATTAAACACAGCAAAACCACTACTTCTAAATATTATTCCCTCCACTAATGTATATTATAAACAACACTAGTAGGGTTAAATGCCCCAAAGCATTGATTATGAAAAACACTAGCGTGTGTAACATTGTACACATCAGTGTTGATTGCGTGAGTGCTTGTAAAAGACAGTAACCATAACATATTCCAACTACAGTCTTGGAATACAACCATTCTCAATCGCCCCACATTTTTAGGGGCTCAAAAGTAATTGGACAATTAGCTATTTAGTTCAATGATCAGCTGTGTCTTCCTCACTGCTCAGGTCTGGCCTATGGCAATGACGATGGAAAACAACCGTGGTGGAAGCCTAGTTGTGTTAAAGCTAACAATAAAGACAGTAAATACAGAAAGTTTACTGCAACCTGTAAACCAAAATCAGGATGATCAAATTAATGTACAGATGAAACAAAGATCAACATGTACCAGAATGATGAGAAAAGTATATAGAATGGAAGGAACTGCTCATGATCCAAAACATATCACCTTATCTTGAGATGGTGTTATGGCAGGTACGGGCTTGCTGTGCAATGTAAAATGGTTTTAGCTCACAATAACTATATATACTGTATATGTACACTCATCATCATAACAGTAGTCGCACCCGAAAGGAATCAACCAACAGGAATAAAACTTGGTGAGCGGTTGGATGAGTTAGACAGGTGTCGCATCGTAGGGCTCATACGCAGGAATATATTCACACAGAACGTTATGTAAATTGCTCTTAACACCACATCGCCAAAGACTGAAATGGCACTGTGCCAGACTGGCACCGGTCATCTTTAGTGACAAGTCAGCTTTTGTCTTGGTGGAGACAATCAACAAATTTGTGTGTGGCAAGATAAATGGTTTGTTGTCATATGTCATATGTCCAGAAGGCCTGTTGTCATCAACACTTCAACCCTATGGCAAAATCTGCAGGAGAATGTTCCAGCTATATGAGATGGATTATTGCAGGACACCATAAAGTACCTCTACATCTACATGCTGAGATGTCTGGCATGTTGCATTAGTAAACATGCTGGCCCGACAGCATACTGAGAGACACTACAATAAATATTGCCCATATCAGTCTCAACTTATCATCTTCCTTCCCAGTAGCATATATACTATGCCAAGGACAATGGAATATCTGTTCATGAATTTTCCATTGAAGTGCCCTCTCATCTAATCTATTCAGACTTTTAGACTGCGGTATTCAAATTATGGTTTCATTTACATGCTTTCAAACACTGAGCCAGCTACACATAACTGATGCTTTTGTTCCTCAGCCATTCAACATTGTTTGAATGTCCAGTACTGGTTTAAAAGTGGATGAATACATTCCTGGTTTTCATTGTTTTTGACATCATTGCTCTGCATTCCGAAATTATAAATGTAGAATTTTTCTACATTTCAGGTGTTAAATAACTAATAGCTTTAATTTTGTTATCTGAGATGCAGAAATGTATTTTTTATAAATCAAAATAAAAAAATATTATCATAAAATACACACTCATCACCAAAAAAATAGTTGCACCCAGAAGTGTGGGATTGCAGTGCTATTGGGAAGGAAGATAAAGGTTACCAGGAACAATAAATGATCACAAATTTAGACTGATACGGGCAATTCTTTTGACAATGAGTGTATATCATGGTAATGAATTGTGTTGTGTTTGTGGTGTGTTGTGTAGGTGGTTTCTGGTTCTAATTTGGATGAAGCTTTGAGATATTTGGATGAAGCTTTGGGATCTAATATACTTTTGGGGGGCACCTTCAGAGGAACATCAGATTTTTGCTGATATTTTGAATGAAAGATTAAAAGAATATGAAATAAAAACATATTTTTTTTACAGCCAGCTTGACTTATGTTTACCAGAGGTGCCATTAATTGTGTAGGGCACTGCTCAATTTTGAACCCAAGCAGTGGCACAAGCACAGCCAAAATTTAGCAGATGTTCTTCTTACTGAAAAAAAAAACAGATTAGAAAATACACAGAATTTGACAAAATTTTATAAAAATATTCTATGACAGTTATTATTGTGTGTGTGTGTGTTATTTATCTGCAAGCTACAAATGAGAAACAATTAATATAAATGAAATAAGAAGTTATTCTCCTTTTTATTCTTTGTAAGCCTGAACGTTCCTGACTGATTCAAATTAGTAAGGTGCTGTGACCACAGTGATCAAACATGAATGGATCATCCATTCATTAAAACTGAAAGCTTTCTAATCTAATATATTAAGACAGGGTGGGTGGAGTCAAAACAACTTAAATTAAACAAATCTAATTTTAATACTGAAGATATACACTGTGACAGTTTAGTACCTTTTTTACTGAGAGTGTATTTTTACCTTCTGCTATTTTTTTAAATGTTTTGTGTATGTCACACAAAATTGCTTTAGATTTTCCAACTAAATTTGACATTGAAATTTAACAGACAACCTGAGCAAACACAAAATAATTTTTTTAATTTATTATTTGTTTAATCAAGGGGGGACAATATCCAGCATAACCCATTTTATTTTTATTTTATTTTTTTTTTTACTTGTAGAACACCATTATACTAGTGATAAATTAAGTTTTACTATTTAAAATCCATTTTTACTAGTAAAACACTATCATTAGTTTTGTTATTACTTTTTTAATAATACAGTTCTACTTAAAAATTAATACAAAATGTTACTTTTGGTATCAAAATAATTTGTTTACTTAGTGATAAATGTATTACCAATATGAAAGATTCTATTTACAAGTATAATGTTTTCTGAGGTGGAATATTGCTGCCACGCACAAAACAATAAATCCCTCAGGATCTCGTAATTACCAGAAAATATGTCTCAAAAACGATATAATATACGTACTAAATAGGAGATGTCAAATGTCCATTTTCAGTGTAAATGTCCATTTTCAGCACAGACCGGCTACTAGCCTGATCCACTGGTCAGCGCGGTGACACCTACTGGACAACATGCCATACATCAGCTAGGACTCAATGGGTCCCACAGTGTGCACCATGACCGAGTGACCCAAAGTAGATTAAATTCACTAGTTATTTATTTATTTATTTATTTATTTATTTTCCTCCTATTAATATTTTTATTATTGATATTAACATTATTATTTAATTTTGAGACAATAAACATTTAGAATTATGCCCTTTTAGAATGCTCATGTCTGTAATCATAGTTATATTAAAATAATGAAGTACTTAATTATTGAAATGTTACTGAATAAAATAAAAGAAATCATCTGCTTTTGGTCCCATGGTATTTAATAACCCAATTATATATTTAGTGATTGTCCTATTTATTCTTTGTAAGCCTGAACGTTCCTGACTGATTCAAATTAATAATGTGCTGTGACCACAGTGATCAAACATGAATGAATCATCCGTTCATGAATACTGGATTCTTTCTAATCTAATTTATTCATATTCAAACTAAGTTTTCATTTACATGTTTTCACATACTGACAGTGTAATATTGACCAACTTGGCCAACTGCACATACCACCACTTTGTCTATCAGGATTCTCTTTTAGTTTGCATCCACAGTAAAAGCCTTGACATTATTAGTTTCTATATCTTTATTCAGTTCAGTTAGTTTGTACTGACTGATTAAAAACTATAAAGTGTGTTTGTTTTGTGAAAATAACAAGCTGTAATTGTTTGCATATACTCGACATATTGGGTTTTACAGTGCAGTCTGAGATAGACCCTCTGAAAAATTCAGCTTTGTCAAATGTCAAATAGTGATTATGAGTGAATATTTTTCAAACATAGCTGTGCTATGTTGGCAGATACCAGCTATTTCTAATTTCAGATTATTTTACACCGTCATATGAGACCTAGCAATGTGTCTGTTCATAATAGATTCCTGTGAGCTGTCATGGTTATTGCAACTGAACTTCAACAAAACACTCATATCTTGTCTCCCATACCCTGTTCATCAATTGCATCAAAGTTCACATTACTGTTCTTTTCGACTTCATACACTTTTGCCTAGCCTTGGTCTGCATCTCAGAACGCCCTTGATCAATGCATCCTCTGATAACTGTTTGATGTTAGATGTAGCCAGCAATTATTGGCAATTTTAGGACTACAGTACAAACTGACTGGGCTATTATTGGGGTACAGAGGTGTGTAGTAACAATTTGGACCCACTGGTAAGCCCTGGACTTTTAAGGGGTTAACAGTAATCACAATATGATTANGGACCCACTGGTAAGCCCTGGACTTTTAAGGGGTTAACAGTAATCACTATATGATTATCTAGGGGGCTTCAATAATTATTGCAGAGAATATGTGAAAATGTGTGTCTGCAGGCTGTTACAGTCTATATGGTTTGGTGAACTTGGCATGGAGGAACTTCACGGGCCTACCCCCAATCCCACTGAACGCTTTTGGGATTAACTGGAATCTTGACTGTGAGCCAGGCCTTGTCTAACATCAGTTCCTGACCTCACTAATGCTCTTTTAACTGAATGGATTGATTTCCACATACACACTCAAGAATATTGTGGAATGTCTTTCCCGCAGTGGCATCTGCAGCAAGCAGTGTAATGGTCACATGTTCACATACTGGAAGGTATCATCCACCTGGGACACCATAGCAACTGTTTAGGGACACCATAGCAACCACCTGTGACACCATAGCAATCGCCTGGTAACACCACAGCAATCACATCAGACACCATAGCAACTGTCTAGTTTCACCATAGCAACCACCTGTGACACCATAGCAATCACATCAGACACCATAGCAACTGTCTAGTTTCACCATAGCAACCGCCTAGCAATACCATAGCAATCACATCGGATTCCATAGCAACTGCCTAGTAACCACTTGGTATACTATAGCAACTGCCTGGCAGCACCATAACAACCACCTGGGATACCATAGAAACCACCTAGCAGCACCTTAGCAACCACCTGGGATGCCTTAGGAACCGCCTAGCAACATCTTAGCAACCAACTATGATACCTTTACAACTGCCTAGCAACATCTTAGAAACTGCCTAGCAGCAAGCTTAATCTGCGCAATCTCTCTACATTTTCTTCAGGAAATTAACTTCTCTTAGTTGAAGTTGCTGTTACTTCTGGGACTCATTACCCCTAAAGTGTTATTTGATGCCTACATGAAAGAAGAAGGGTAGGTGGTTTTTGATTCTTTTTTAAGTGTATTTTCACTGTCACAGATTAGCCAAGATCACTAGTTATGTCATAGTAAATGTACCACCCTTATGTTGTAATGAAGAAGGTGANTCATAAATGTTACTGGCCACCTTGTTGTGTTTTGTTCAAAACATTTTAAGACATTTTAACATTTTCAAACTGTGCCATAAAAACTGTTCAATGGTCAAAGGCTAAGACTCAATATAAGACATAATATTTGAAAAATGTATGTGCTTCCACAAACTCTTTAGCTGTGCAGAGGTGCTTAGAATGGTATTTTATTAAAATAAAATAAAAAATACTGCTGAATAATAATTCTTGGTTGTACTTTATTTTTCTTTTTTTTTTTTTTTTTTTTTATTCTTTATTAATCACTACTGGAATGACATTGACATACTATTTAAAGTAGGAAAAACTAAACTTGTGTGAGAAAATAAAGCTATGTTTTGAAGCTAACAGTGGATGTTAAATACTTTGCAATGGAACAGGTAAATAGTGACAAACGTCACAAGCAGTTTGCCATTTTTCTGGATGCCTTATGTTGGGGGTGGAAGTTTTCAGAATGTACATGTGTATACATAAATCAGTGAAGACTTACAAAGTGAAATAAGTCATATTTATTATTAACAGAAATAATGAGACAATTATAATTTATTACAATTAAAATTTTTTATGCTGTGACAAAGACTTCTACAGGCAAAATCATGACTAAATACATCTCAGTAAAAACTCAATGCAAATATAAGCCATTAAAAAAAAGAATTATATAAAATAGACTAAATGAAATGGGAAAACTGCATTAAACATTGTAAGATGACACACTGTAGATATATTTAACCTTTAAAGGAAATAAAAATAAAAGTCCACAATGCAGAGCATTTTAAAAAGGGTTGCAAATGGTGCATTCTAGTACCTCTAGTAACACTCACATAGAGTAACTAACTTTCGTAGGTGGTGCAAATGAAGTTGAGTTTTTGGGTCTCAGGCAGGCTGACCCACTGCTGCACCCTTCTGGACTGCACTGTGCCAGTTCTCTCTACAGAGCTACAATCTTCCCCTCCTGTCCCATTACCTGGAGCCCAGTTCTGGTTGCAAACAGAAAACCCACTCACCCAGTACCAGAAACCCTGAGCACAGGTGTGACGCAGACCCAGCCACACAAGTTCAGTGGACGCTGTCTGTGCCACCTCCATCACCCAGAGAGCAGCAAGAAACCAGCTCCTATCTCTTTAGCAAAGACATTTGCCCTAGAGGGACAAATGGGCTCCCAGTTTTCATGCTCTGTGAGAGAGTGAAAATTGGTGAAAAAGCTCCTGTCAGAAAAGCAGAATGAGGTAGAAGTCATGGTAATGACTCAGGCTCAAACTTTCCTGGTCTGTGCAGGAAAGTGCAGCTCTATTAAAGGAACTTCCTTAAAAGCTCAAAGCACAAATCTAAAACTGTGAGACAACAGGAGAAAGTGAGAGGTACACCCCTGGTGGAGCAAATAAAACCTATTGAGCTAGATCTAGATGGGTTAATACCTGACATAGCAACAAACATACCTGACATAGCAATGTTTTGTTTCTAAAATGCAGTGAAGGTAAAGACAAGGGCGGCAGGCAGTTCATTGTAAAAGATAACATCTTATACAGAGTTAAAGGTGATTATGAACAGCTGACAGTACCTAAAAATCTAAGGCAACAAGTGCTTAAACTTGGTCACTCAGAGTCATGGGCAGGGCATATGGGGATAGCTGAAACTTTGAGTAGAGTGGCACCCAGATTTTACTGGCCACCACAGTATCAGGACACAGTGGAGTATTGTAAAGCATGTCCTGAATGCCAACTTACACCCCCATCGAAAGCTGCAAGCAAGGTCCCCTTGATTAATTTACCCCCTGTAGATGTGCCGTTTTCTCATATTGCTATGGACATAGCGAGACCACTTCCTAGAAGTCGAGTGGGCACCCGCTATATTCTGGTAATATGTGATTACATAACTAGGTACCCTGAAGCTTTGAGAAGAGTAAAGACAAGACAGCTTGTTAGTGCTTTGATACAGCTTATCTCAAGGGTAGGAATACCTAGAGAGGTTTTAACAGACCAGGGGTCTAATTTTACCGCCACGCAGCTCAAAGACGTTTTTAAATTACTTGGGGTTGGAGGTTTTAGAACCACACCACACCATCCCCAGACTGACGGGCTGAACGTTTCATCCAGACCTTGAAGTCCATGCTACGGCGTTTTGTCTCTGAGACTGACTCTGATTGGGACACATGGCTACCGTATGTCTTGTTTGCATACAGAGAGGTGCCGCAGGCCTCCACAGGCTTTTCGCCATTTCAGCTTCTGTATGGCCATGAGGTAAGAGGACCATTGGACGTCTTGAAAGAAGCCTGGGAACACCAGGACAGTAAACCGGGACACAGCGTTCTCTCACATGTTTTAAAAATGAGAGCGAAGGCGACTCAAATTACAGAACTGGTGCAAGAGAGCATGGAGAGGGCACAGCACAGGCAGATGGGAATAATTGAGCCTTCAACAAGTGAATGGTGTAGCCCTGTGGTCCTCGTTCCAAAGAAACATGGTGGACTTTTCTAAACTGAATGCCTAGGGCAGATGAACTGATAGAAAGACTTGGAAAAGAAAAGTATCTGTCTACATTGGATCTTTGCCAGGGCTGTTGGCAGGTTCCTTTGAGTTCTCAGGACAAGACTCCTACAGCTTTTCGTGTACCATCATTCTTCTGTGATTCCATTTGGATTGCACAGAGCCGCTGCGACGTTCCAAAGGCTCATGGACATTGTATTAAAAGGTACAGAAGAATTTGCTGCAGCCTACATCACCGACGTGGTTGTTTACAGTGAGCCTGTTCAACATGCATGTTCTCCCACGTCGTGTAAATAAACGTCACTAAATGGAAGCTGTCTGCTGAAGTCATCCTCTCTATCCCACCGCCTCTATCACTCAGCCCAACTTACCGGTAACTTTGTGTGTTCTTGCCGGAATTCGGCGAAGCAGCATCACAAGTTGTTTAGCCATAAATCAAAAAGCATTCCATACTTTTTGATTGATTTTATAATATATGGTAGTTTTGTTGCATGTGACAGTCTCTAATTTCCTAACTTCTAACACCTAAACTAAATAATTAGTGATTTTTTTTCTTCTACAGATTATCTGGTTGTTTGATTACAGGAGAGGCAGGAGTGAAGCTGCTCTCTGCTAGACTGGAGGATCCACACTGCAGACTAGACACTCTTAGGTAGGTATAACTTGTGCATGTGTGTTATATAATATTCAGTTATTGCTGTTATTGTGAAGTACGTCAAAGGTAGGTGCAAACACAGGCTAAAGATAAGTAAATGGTGTGTAGAGTAAATGGTGTGTGAAGACTTTACTCAACTTCTCTGCACAGCCGTATATCCTGTTCTTCTACAGTCGCCCTAGCATCCCCCCTGGAAGAAGAGCTATCCTGGCATTCTTACAAAGTGAGCAGAGTCCCGGGGGCATGTAGGACCCTTCCGCACCTTCCCAGGGGCATCCCTTGGGGCTGTGTCCTTTCTTTCAGAGCAGAGAGATTAAGTGCTTTTCATTCCTTTCCGTGAGCTGTAGTACTCCGTGCCTTGGTCTGAAAGTTGCACATACTGACCCAGGTCCTCCAGTAGCTCCCCTGAAGTTCATCCATGCCAACTCTTCCTGGGCTGCCTTATTAAACGCTGGACATGTCTACAGATCCATTGCAGTTGGCTCCGCTGCAAGCTTGGAGCATCATGGGTCATGGTCAATGCAGTTGGCCCACTGTCCAGGCATCTATGCTTTCACAGATAACGAGTCTTCTCCACTGTTTGTGTTAACTTATTTATCTTTTATTTATTAATACAATCCTGTGCAT
>CM067495.1:21808478-21826928 GCA_034552555.1 Semaprochilodus insignis | reverse complement strand
ATGTACTTAAATATATTTAACTGAACTTTTAATGATTTATCAACAGTATAGTAATTTATTTATTAACAGTATAATAAGTACAATTAGCTCTATTTAAGTATATTTTATAGCACTAATGATAAATATTTAGCATACTAAGTACGTAGTTAGCATTTTGAAAGTAGCACACTTACCTGAGAGCGAGGACGTATACTGAGTATACTTAATTTAGATCTACGTCAGTGTACTTGGTTTTCCTCCTGGGGTATAACAGAAGCACAGAGTCATATGTCCTGAAGTGGAATAATTACAGCGTTAGCTTTTACCAAAATACATATAAAATTAGTGCATCCACTTTTGTATACTAAACGATCATGTGCCTAAATTATTCATGTTGTTATCTAGTTTTATTCATATTATTAAACTTGGTGATGATGTTGGTAATCGTTTGGGTTAGTGAACCTCGAATCAATCAGTTGTTCCAGCTCAGTAAACGATTATATTGGAATTTACACCCACTCTTTCCTGGCGCGAGTTTGATGGTACAGATGAAACGGATCAGCATCATCAAAACTCAAATTTCCAATCAGATTTGACCGTACGGAACTTTGATGAATAAGGGCCGGTATGCGTATTATGGAAAATAGTTTCTATCCTGTGGTATTTTTAGCTGAACTGACTTTATTTAATTATTGTCTTTATTTAAAGGGAGAATATATATGAGCACAACAGATGAATATCTGTGTATACAGTCATGTACTGCAGGTGTAACTGTGTTTCTGCTGATGTGATTTGATGCAGATTGGTTTATGAACGTTTATGTGTGAGAGTGTGTCTGAATGAGGGTCTTATTTCAGGTTTATTTGAGGCTCCGTCGTTTGTAGCAGTAGCTCTGTTCCAGCAGGTGCTCGTGTGCTTTGTCTCGGCTTGGCTTCCTCTGGAGAGTGAAGGGGGAGCTGATATGCTGAACGATGAATACAGATGCTGATGTTTTCACATATGCACTTTTGCGAATCAGAACTGACCACCATACGGGTCAGTTGGAATCAAAGCGGGTCGAACTGACGAGTAGATGTGACCTTAGGTTTGTACAGTGAGATGCCAAAGAAAGAGTAACAGACGGAGTGGTTTTAACGGAGTACGTGTGGAATTCCGGTAGTGATCTGCTGTCTGAGGGGAAAATAAGCACTGACCTGTGTGAGATCACAGCCTGCTGGGGTCCAGCACACATTTGTTATAACACTTAAAGTTTTATTATATTCATATATATGTATATACACTCGCTGTCCAAAGGAGAAATAGAATCTGGAGAGGGCAAAAGCCTAACAATGGAACCAGACTTTTTCTCCTAGCAATTCTGCATATCATTTTTCCTAGCCTTTCTGTTGGTCCATTCATCATGAAATTCCCACACAGTGTAAACGGCAGCTGGCGCTTTTAGGAAATGGAGAGACACATGTTTTTCATTGGACAGTGACTATATATATATATATGTATATGTATGTTTGTTTCTCCTTTCAGAGGGTTTCTGTCAGTTATGTAAATGTATATTGTACATAAGTGTAAAGGCAGACTTTGTTTGGAATATAAAGGAAATAAACATGAATAGCATTAATATTCCTTTGAAAGTCCTGTTTGTGTAATGTTATCCTTCAGTGATGTATGGCCGTATGCAAAAGTTCAGCTGAACCTACATTATACTTTTTAATAATAATAATAATGAATTTATTCTTTTAATGTATTATTATTGTTATTTTTATTATTGCAATAATATAATTATATTAATAATAATTATTATTCTTCTTATTATTGACATGTATTCTTAAAAGTATTACTATGAAATTGATTATTATTAAAATGATTTTTTTTTTTACATTATTATTAAGAGTTATTGTTATTAAATTGATTACTATTATTATTAACATTATTGTTGAGTATTACTGTTATTAAATTGATTACTATAATTATTATTATTATTATTATTATTAGAAAGTATAATGTAGCCCCCTGAAGACCTTCATCACCTGCGTCAGGTGATTTTCCAAAGCTTGTCCTGTTAAGGACTGACGGCCCATCCACAGTACTTTCCGCCCAATATGTGCCGGGATAGGCTCCAGCACCTCCCCCCCACGACCCAGAGTGATAAGTGGCTTGGAAGCTGAATGAATGATTTTCCAAGTTTAAAAAAGTGAATAGATTGGAAAAACCTTAAATGTGATATTCTTTAAAATAATACATGGTCTATTTATTATACCTGAAATATATTACGTTCCACCATGTCATTAAACCTGACGTACGTTTAATAATGTAGCATTTATTACTTAGCATGTTACCTCATTGTAGCCATGGTGAAGTGATGACATCACAGAATAGTGATGAGTGAACAGTTAATGGTGGGCAGATGGTTCTATTACAATGAACTAGCCATTATTATTATTATTATTATTATTATTATTATTAGCAATGGCACTTCAGGGCCTCAGCACTTGTGGCATGGGTGCTCAGTCCTGCCTAGTCCTGGCGGTCTACCACCCTTGAAGTGCTCAGATCCAAAACACCTCTCTCTAAGATGCACCTGAAGACCTTCATCACCTGCGTCAGGTGTGCTGGATTAGGGTTGGAGCTAAACTCTGTGGAGTGGTAAATCTCCAGGATCGTTGAGTCCTGAAGTGGTTCCCCACCCTGGTCCTGGAAGCCCACCGCCCTGCTCCCAGCACACCTGATCCAGCTTATCAGCTCAGTGGACCTTCAGAACCACGTGACTCTTCGATACAGCGCCATAACGTCTGTTTACGCCGTTCCGAGCGCTTCCAGCAGGGGGCGCAGGTCAGCCCGCAGGAGGCTCTGTGCTGTAGCTTTGGCGTTAGCATTAGCTCCGTCTCTGTAGTGGCTGTGAGAGGAGGGGAGGCGCCCGGAGACGCCTTTCTACATGTTTACCAGGGCTTCGGCTTCATTAAAGTCCACCTTCTGCGTTTGAAACATGGATTTCGGCGACTTGTTCGACGAGCGGACGTTCCCTTTCTCCGACTTCCAGGAGTTCACGGTACGGAAAGAGACGTTTTCGCCGCTGTTACTGAGCTTTTTGAGGGCCAGCTGCTGTTAGCATCGCCCTAAGTAGCCATCAGCTAACGAACGCGCGCCTCTAGTCAGCTTCCGGTTTGAATCTTACCCGTTCCACCTTAAACGGCGTAGCAGTTAATGTAGCTGCTGCGCCATTTAAGGTGGAACGGAGAAATCCAAACCGGAAGCTGACCTGAGCTTCGCGCTAACTTAGTCACCAACTGGAATTGAAGTCGTTAATTGTTCATTTAACACGAACCATAGCTGTTATAGCTAAATACAGTCCCAACTACATTAGCTGTATCGGAGTTTAGCCTAGCATGCTATGCTACCTGTCTAACTGTTATGGTTATTTTAGCTAGCAGCTTGCTAAGCTAGCTAGCTAGCGGCCTCAATGACCAAGAAAAAGTAGCTAAATAATATTGTTTTTAATGTTCGTATAACAAATTACATATTATAAAGAGATATTTTGGCCACATTTAACCTGCTTTAACTGTGGTGTTTGTTAGCAATCCTAGCTAACTAGCTAGCTAGCTGTCATTTAGGCTAATTTATACGCTAATTTACGCGCTAAATAGGCACTAAACTCGCCCTACTGCGAGGCTAAATGTCTTGTTTTAGGCTTGTAATGATATTTACATCTGTTTCCTGTTATTTCAGTTCCTCCCTGGACATCAGCAGCTGGCAGACCGAGTGAGGAAGCGCTTATACTATGGCCTTGATCCGGACACCTCGCTGGACGCGCTGTCCTGCCCCGTGACTGGTATATGTGGGACTTCTTACCATATGGGTTAATAACAGCTTTGTGCTGGTTTTGTGTCCTTTCCAGGCCTTTCTGTATCAGACGTGGAAGCTCTGATGAGCTCAGATGACACCATGACTTGGGGTGGTGACCATGTCATGACCTTTTAGGTCGTTTCTAATGTTAGGCTGCTCTCTCAGACTTTTGTGTAAGGGCGGGTTTGTGTAACGTTGCTCAGGTGGCTTCTTGATCGAGCTGTACCATGTTCAGTATACGCCAGCAACACAGGGACTGTTGATCGAGCTGTGAGGACCGGAATGTGCGTTTCGCTTCCGTTCTCTTTCAGCTCTTTTGTATTTGCTTGCACTTCCTTTTTAGGGGTTAGTTTTGATCTCTCCTGTTGCTTTGGGTTCCTGCATGGCTCGTGTTTGTCAGATCATATTTACATGGGCGTGAAGCTGAGTGAGAGTCGTAGGTGCATGCTCTCTTTGCAGTATATGCAGATTGTGTTTATAACAGTAACACAGTGAAGTAGAAGCTGTGTTCCGTTCCCATACGTGCAGTTTGGTGATGTACGCTATATTGCCAAAAGTATTATCTCGTCTGCCTTCACACCCATATGACATCCCATTCTTAGTCTATAGGACTCCACAGCTATAACAGCTCCAACTCCTCCGGAAAGGCTTTCCACAAGTTTAGGAATGTGTTTATGGGAATTCTGACCATTCTTCCAGAGGCGCATTTGTGAGGTCAGACACTGATGTTGGACGAGAAGGCCTGGCTCGCAGTCTCCGCTCTAATTCATCCCGAAGGTGTTCTGTTGGGTTGAGCTCAGGACTCTGTGCAGGCCAGTCACCAAACTCGCTCATCCATGTCTTTATGGAGCTTGCTTTGGGCACTGGTGCACAGTCATGTTGGAACAGGAAGGGGCCATTCCCAAACTGTTCCCACAAAGCTGGAATTCACTAGCTCCTGAGGGCGACCCATGCTTATTTTTATTTATATATATATACATATATATATACATACATACATACACACATACACACACACACACACACACTCTGATTTATACAAGATGTGGATAGATGTCAGATTGCCAGTCTATATCTGCAGAGCAGTCTATATCTATAGATTTGAAGTGTCAGTGAAGCGCAGAGAGAGAGAGAGAGATCAGATTGAGATCATGATGATGATGATGATGATGATGATGATGATTCAGATGGGAGGTGTAGTGACACACCCGCTAACCAATACACCAGTACAAACGACTTCACTTCCTATCCTGATAGATGCTGTATGCACCAAGAAGTTGGCCGTTATCACTGTGAAATTTTAGCTGAGAAGATTGTTTGTTTGTTTGTTTGTTTGTTTGTTTGTTCTTTCATTCCTTAAATGTGAACAAGCAAAAAAACTTGGACTCATCTGATGGTCCAACAAATGAACAAACTTGGCCCTCTTTTCCACTGTATCGGACAGCCTGACTCAACTTGACTGGACTCTACTCACTTTGGTTGAAAGCTACTTGTGTTTAGCACTGCAGTTGTAGAACCACCTGGATGGAGCTGCTTTAAACGACTCTGATAAGAAGGAATCACATTTTGTCCCAAAGATAAGACCTCTGAGGGGGGAAAACAGCAGGAGAGTTTGGGAAATACTACACCGGGGTTCAGGTGACGAGAGAATTCCGGTTGGGAACGCTGACCTGGTAGCTAGTGTGTTTAACATGTGTGTTCAGGCTGCAAAAGCTACTACAGTGATGGTTCTCTCCGAAGTATCGAAAGTCAGCAGTATTTATACGTACCTTTTGGTACCTACTCAGCTTGCTCGGGAATTTAACGGAAGTGAATTTGCATTTGCATAATAAAGAACCATAAATGTTAAAGCTGTGTTAGAACGTTTTACTCCAAGTCTCTTTATGTCCCACTGAGAGCTTTTACTGCTGTCATGTACTTGCCTCAACCAAACACGTCCACCGTATCCACTGTTATGTCATCTCGGGTAGCTGCGCTCAGGTGGTTATGTAATAACTGTGTGAGGCTTACTAAGAAGTTCCACTGCAGTTCTTGAAGGAGCCCTGCCTCGCACCTTGAGTGTTTGGGCCTGACTGTTTCCTACGTTTGCTTACTGAGTCATCACTTCACCCAAGTAACGATGCGTTCACTTGAGAGTGGTTGCTCTACCCATCTCTGCTTGTGGTGTTTCATCTAAAGGCCTGTTGGCAGGTCTGCCCGATGCTCAGTTGATGTTGGGCTAATGAGGTAGGTGGGATGGTTCACTCCTAACACTCGTTTCCTTTGTTTCACACCAGATATTGCTGTTGAACTGCTCCAGAAGTCTGCCCCAAGCCCAATACGAAAGCTCCACAAGAAATATGCCGCACACGTAGCCAGGTGAGTTTGATTTCTCTTGCCTCGCAGTGGGTCTGTGCACTATGCGTCCTGGGCGGTGCCTCAACAATACGCCTTTCTACATTTCAGAGAAGCATGCATCTCCCCCTGCGCTATGATGCTGGCCCTGGTTTACATCGAAAGGCTCCGGCACAGAAACCCTGAATACCTGCAACAGATCTCCTCCTCTGACCTGTTTTTGATATCTATGGTAAGCTTTCGAGATGAAAGAGAAGTCCCAAGGATCTGTACTTTAGAGAAGAGTCCTGGGTTATTGAATTTCTGGAGTATCATGGAATGTTAAGGTCTATTCCAGATGTTGAAAGTCATTTTTGTCCATCATGTCACGGAATATCAGGGAATTTTGTTTTGTAGCATCTTTTCTAATTGCTGTTTATCACAATATTAGTTTGTGTGAGTGGCTGTTACAGTTATTTGAATTTTAAGCTTCCATTTGTTCCCCGTTTGCTTACCAAATACTGACAGTCGCTTCTGTCAAGGTGTGCAGATTCTTGTACCTGCCAACAAAGGCAAGCTGGAATGAGCAGTGTGTTTAAGCAGTGAAAACTGGAATCTAGAAATAAAGCTGATAAGTTAAGGGGTTAAAAGTACCGTCATGGGTTTTTGCCCACTCAGCACAAAGGCAGCCTGTTTTCTCATGAATTATGGGTCAAGGAAATTCAGTTTCTTAGTCGAATTTGACACTTCCTGGGAACCCTGGGAAAAAATACTGACTGAGTTCATTCCGAATTGGCTTGAAGGGCTCTTGCTCTGTTTTTCTTTCTTTCTTTTATTTCATTTTATTTCATTTGCCTTTGTTGGAATCACAAACCGGAAGTGGTTCTGGCTTGTGGTGTGCTGAATGTGGGTCTGTTTATTGACCCCAATAGACTGACTAGTCTGATATTAACCACATGCATACAGATTGGACTGCTAGCAGCTTGCATGTTAAAGCACCCATATGCTTACTGACTCACTGATGCCGATATATAACTATATAGGTATTGGAATTATGGTACGTCTCATACAAAGGAATATTTTAGATTTGAGGACATATTAGGACCCCGTGTGTTAAAGTTGTATTTGGTTGTAGGGGCGGAGCCTGAGGCTTTAAGTGCTTCTTCCTGTTCTCCCTGCAGATGGTGGCCAGCAAATATTTGTACGACGAAGGTGAAGAAGAGGAGGTTTTCAATGACGAATGGGGCGCAGCCGGCAAGCTGGACGTGCAGACCGTCAACAACCTGGAGTTGAATTTCCTCAGCGCTATTGTAAGCCCAACGTGCATGGTTCAGGGCCGTTGACTCGAGAGTGTATTGGCTCTGCCGTTTTTCCCTGCAGTTGCTGCGTTGTTGTCCTTCCATAGACTGATCCCAAGCTTTGGCCTTTTATTTTTCAGGATTGGAGTCTGTTCACTGAGCCCGGTGAATTCTTTAACGTTCTCAACCATCTTGAGACCTGGTCAGTGTTCCGTCTTATTCTTCCTTTCCGAATCTGATATAATTGAGGCCGTTATGGTGATCAAATCAGGTCTGTTAGCAGTTCGGCACTGCATAGTTTGATGGTTGTGTTAATGACCCTTATTTGATCAGAGGAGATCCAGGCTGTGTTCCGTGTTTGCCAGAAGCAGTTAATGCCGGTAGTCTGTTGTAGGTGGCGATAACGCTTTGATTTGTCCTGTTTTGACAGCATTGCGGAACGGCAGGGCATGAAGCGGGGCTGGTTTACTTACACAGACCTGTGTGTGCTCCTGGAGCAGTCCAACTGGAGGCAGGCGCTCGCGGCCATCTATCAGCACTTTACCAAGGTAAAGGTGCAACAGTCCACTTGGAAACACTCCTACATCATGCACTGAGGGGGAAAAAGGGAAAACTAGCAATGAATTTATTTAGCGTGACGTTAAACCCTTAAGTTCTGAAGTTGGGTCAGCGGTTTTGGACGTCCTTTCTTCTTTTTCATAACCGGGTAGTTTATAGAACTTGTTAAACAGTAGTACCCAAGGTTGAACCGAACGATTCCTTCTTTACCCTTCTCGCTGCAGGTCACGTGCATGCTGGGTCTCCTGTACCTGACCAGCGTGGCCGGACTTATCGCGGCCTCCGCCGTCCTGCACCAGCTCAGCTTGCCCAACGCCTCTCCTCTTGGCCCAGTCAAGATAATGGACCCTGCCCTCCTCCAGCCCTCCGAACACCTCTCCAGCCTCCAGCCGCACACCCCCACCACAGCCCCCCATCCACGGTGCTGTGTCTTGGGCAACGAAAGCCAAAAGCCTGGGGTTCCCGTCTCGCCGGATTTTCACGACCGCCATCCTCACGGACCCTCCTCACACCCTGCCTTTTCTCAGAACTCTGCATTCTCTCTTTTTGGCTCCCTCTTGGCTCTCGCCGCTTTAGACCCCTCGCCCGACCACCCGCCACAGGACTGCACCAACCCCTCGTTCTTTTGTAACGGCCATCTGGACCTTTTCGCTCGGTCACAGTGCGGTGCTCACAATGTTTCGGCTAACTATCACTCTACCTGGTATAACTGGTTTGCGACGCCATGGCTCTCTCCTGCCCTGCTTAGCGAAGGTCCTTTAATCCCGGTGGCCCCCCTCCAGAGACACCCCTGTTGCCCTGAGACGGCGCTGCCTTTTGGGAAATCCCCAGCGCTCCTCATACCTGCATGAAGAAGCCCCCGCTTACGACCACGGACGGTTCTCATGGAGTCATACCAGCTCGTCTTTCGGAATCCCCTGATGCTTCCCTTGTTTTTTACGCCCAGAGCACATTGACCCAACGTTCTCCAACAAACACCAGCGAACCTGAATGTGATTGTTGGGAGTGTTGAGAATGTTCTTCCTCATTCATATTGGTTTAGATCACTTGTGAATTCCAGATCCTAGAATAATATAAACGGCCCGAATGGTGACGTTGGTGTTTGGTGGTGAATGTTAAGCCTTTCAAAGCACTTGGGGCCCCAACGGTGATTGGCTAGAGGTTCCGTCGTACCCCTGAGTTGTGCATTTATGTGTTGTCTTGCTTGAACGCACCCACTGAGGCTCAGAACGAGCTGGCTAATAAGCTGGCATGATGGATCCGAGCAGAGTAAACGTCAGCATGCAAGGCGGGACCAGAATTGGGAACCCGTATTTTGGGTTGGGTATATCGATAGTAAGGTGCAAATGTAAATAAGTTATTTTTGGAATTTTTGAAATATGAGCTAAAAGTTCAGCAGAGTTTTAAGAAGCTACACGTAGGGCGTCCACACGTACCATGGCTGTGGTCTCAAACGTGGCATTGACGGTGGTTAATCTCATTGGGAAGTCTTCGAAAGCCTTTCCAAAGTCAGGGCCAGTTTAGCTCTTGTGCCAAATCCTTGGCATCTTTGGTTCGGATGTGCGCACGCAATAAGTCTAGCTTGTAATTTCAGCAAGAGCGCCAGGATTTGGTTGCTGGACGCTTTTCACTCGTCGCTCTTGCGCGTAGTTTCTTTCGTTTGACTTTTTCTGAGTTAGCTTTTCCCACAACACCACATTTTAACCGTTTGGTGTGTTGCCTTTTTTTATATCGGACGTTTGTATAGGAATATTTCAGATTCTAAAAATAAACAAATAAATAAAATAAGACGCTGAATTCAAAGTACAGATGCTGGACAGACAGACAGACGGACGTACGCACAAGCACGGGACACGAGAGCTTTGGGTTTGTTGTTTTAGTTTGAGGTAGGTAACTCTGGTTTGAGAGTAGATTTTAGGATTCACGTTTGCTTTTGAGGAGGGGAACGTAATATTGTCCCTCGCCAGTGAACAAGCAGCTTCTGCCGGATTGGTTTGGGTTTAGTTTTTAATGTTTATTGCAACAAAAAAATTTAATAGGCCAATAATAGGTTGACAGCTGTTCTGTGTTATTACAGCAGGAACTGATCTGATCATTGAAGTCTGTTACTGTTATTTTGTTTTTCAGCCTCCTCCTCCTACTTTACTGAACTTAGGAGCTTTCTCATACATACGTCTCCTGCAGGATTTGTGCCCCCCACGGCTAACGCTGACATATACAGCAGCCGAGGATGTTAAACCACCCCATGCACTGAAAGCATGGTGTGGTTTGGTATCCAGTAAGCTGGATAACTTCCAACTCCTTAGGTTCCCATTTGGACTCCAGTTCAACACAGGAAAAGTGTGGACCACCTGGGAAGCCATGAGGGCCGACATGACAATCACGGACCTCAACGACGAGGCTTATTAATTTAACAGGATTTCCCCCTTTACTTCAGATGTAGTCAATCAGCCGAGACATGCTTCCGTTTCTTTACTTTCGCCCTTTAGCTAATACAGCTAGCGACTCATGGACGTAATGATTTTTATATTTAATACGTTTATTTTTTTATATAAAATGTGTTTTTATTGAACTATCTGAGCTATTTCTGTGATTAAGCATTGGTCCTATTGGTAGCCGTTAGCTTGTAAGCTACGTTATGCTGCGATCGTCTAGAGATTTTACCTCAGGATTTCTGACCTCCACCTAGAAATGCCCTTTCAGGGGGGAATTCCTGTTTGGAAAGTCGGGAAGGTGTTCTGAGATGAATGTGTCACAGTCAGTAGTAAAAAAGTAAAAGAAATTAGATTTAGCCTACTTTAGAACAGTCAGTGTACAAACACGAGTAGTGGGCTAAACCATAGAGCTACCGCTAATTGCTAATGTTAGCTTATTGCTAACTACACACACTTGGAACTGTCCCAAGTTCTTTCCCACTTTGTAGCTTGAACGTGGTTTAAAAAAAAAAAAGACCTAATTCCGAGTTTCCGCTTCCTCTTTTAGTCAAGCACATCATTTACCTCATGAATGCTAAGCTAAAGAAGCTAATATGTTTTTGTTGGTCAGCTACATTTGAAGAGAGAGGGGGGAATGATGGAAGTTAGCTTGCTAAGCTAGCTGTTAGAAGTTATCGGAGCTTTTTCCACATGATTCCTTGAAGCATTGTCTGATAGCAGCCTTCCACATCATCTCTCTATCGGACAGGCTCGACCTTCGGACGAAGTTATCCAGCTAGCGGCTCGTTGGCTAAAAGCTGATTGCTGAGGGGTTGAAAATGGAGGGAGCGGAGTGAAGTGAGCTGCTGTGGTGAATGTGAAGTTGGTTTGAGGAAAGCCGAGTTGCAGGTTCTGAGCTGTAAAGGTTGCTCAACGTACTTTTGGGTCACTATCTGGCCAACCTTTGTTCACACTGTGTTCTCATTTGAGTTTTGAGTTTTTGAGAAGTGGAGTTTGGCCTCAGCGTTTTGGCAGAATATGTAAAGAGAGACGACAAATAAAGGACTTGGTTGGAAACCAGCAGCTGTTGTCGGGTGTTTTATTCATTTATTCATTTTTAAAATCATGGAATAAACGATGTTTGGGAAGCTCAGTCATCTTGTTCCTGCCGGATGGTCAGCTGGAAGCTAAACCAGACATGTAAATTAGCTAGGCTAGCTCACACTGACAAACACACACAGCACCTAGTTGGCAGCTAGGTAATTAAGATAGCTAGTAAACACTCTGCTCAGCAGTCAGTATTATCCAGAATAACATCTAATCCCTGCTAATCATGGCTCTTCAGAGCAGGCAGCTCGTTTTTAACAGTGACACTGCCAGCCGAGGTATTGATTCCTGGTCGGACACCTTGAGTACCATTACAAGTAGTGCCACCATGGTACTGTTTCCAGTGTTGGCTGGTCTATCTGCCTTTCTTGAAGTAGTTCTCTAGATTAATGGAGAACATGTTGTATGGAAATGGTTCCGTCATTGTTTCCGATGTCCACTTTTTGATGGTCTATAGAACTGTATACAACATTGGCCCTAAATCTAAAGAACCTTGGTTCTATATAGTATTTAAAAAGGGGTTCTTCTGTTTTTACAATGCCACGCTTCCATGGTAGCAGGAGTATAGTGTTTTCTGCACAGTGTTTTCTGGGGGATATTCCAGGATTAAAGCAGGATTTCCCAGTTAGCCAGCTAAGTTAAGCCTGAAGATGAGGACTGTCCAATCTGTCCAACTTGATGAGGACTGTCCAATCTGTCCAACTTTTTCCTATTGGACAGACATGGCTTTGGGCTTAAGGTATCTGGCTAATTGAGAAATCCTGCTTTGCGGAATACCCCACCGGGTGGGTCACTGGCAGTTTAGTATTAGACTAAAACTCAGAGTCCAGTTCACTCATCCTTCATTCCCCACTTTAATTATCCTTTAAATTACTTTAATTAATTTTTGTGTCAGCAACAACAGTTATAACTTATATCAAGCCTAGTACTGATTTTATTTATCTCAGTTCAGAATATTAGAATTAGAATATTACAATTAGTATTAAAAGAGGAATATTGCAATTCATATTAGAATATTAACATATTACAATTAATATTAGACCATTACGGTGGAATTCTAGTGTTCTAGCTAGGCGGCCGAGGTAGCGCGCGAGGAGGCGGATTGGAGCGCGACCGCCTCGGGTCGCATATCCCGGAGGGCGAGGGCTAAATATGGACTTAACCTGCCAAACCCTCCGGGGCGCCAGCGGTCGGTGTCAAACCGGTCATCTTTCCAGCGCCGTTAGCCTCCGGTGACTAACAGAACCGAGGAGAGGTCGACGGAACCCGACGGAGCCGGAGTGTAGACCCTCGAACTTTCCGCTCTCAAGAGACCCCCCAAATACTCACACCGTCCCCCACCCCCTCAAACTAACAACTTCGCCACAGCAAATTCGGAGCCCCGCTCCTCCTCCTCCCTCCCACAGAATGGAGGCCGCAGAGCAGGTAAGACTCCAGAACGAGTGCAGCTATCTAGAACCTGATATAAACCTGATTCTGCACGCTTGGTTACCGCGCTATAACGCTGTTTCCTGGACAGGCGGGGTCTCCTGAGGGTCACGGTGTCAGTAATTCAGGTAGGTGAACCAAACACCACTCAGCTCAGAGCCGACCACTCCAAAGTCCTGGCTGAAGGGTTCTAGATTGTGTCCATTGAAGTGACACTCCACCAAATACCCAACTGAGATTTCTGCATGATTAAGGTGTGAACAGAGCCATTCAGAGTGGGTTTGGTTAGAACTGTTCACAGTGGTGGTGAAGGTAACCAGACGTCCACCTCTAAACCTCTATAGTTTTATAATACTGATTTCACTGAAAATGTGTTTTAATCAGTTTATTTGAATCCATGCCTGGTGGAAGGATACTAATGGGCGCACTAAGGCAAATATAGTCCCCAAACACAACTATTACTTCCAGATTTATGCCTATTTTACCATCATCAACATTCCATATGCACTTATCATAAAAGAATAGGTGCACCCAGAGGGAAGTGTCAGATTGGAATGCTATTCGGATCATAAATATTAGCATACCGCATCGATTCTTAATAACAGGAAGTGATGAAGCTTGTGTTATATCAATCTGGACTCTGAAGGCTTTTTGTTTTTTGAATATTTTTTTTTACGAAGTGCAAATAAATAAATGCATTATTTACTAGAACACATTTATTTTTGTCTGATTTGGTTGAACCCACATTTATACATAACGTGTCCCGTTGCATTGTGGGACAATAGCATTTATCATTACTATGCTCGTAACTCTACTGGTTCTGAGTGGACTGGGATTTTTGACTGGTTCTGAGTGGACTCAACTTTGACATTTGTGACTGTACTATATACTACATACTCCGAAATTAAACCTGTAGAGGGGTCTTGTGTTATTTTTATGTATTATAAATTAAAACTAAAGTTTGAATTGTGTTTAGCAGTAAATTCTTCCTCACGGGTAATCTGTAAACCCGACCAGAACGAATTCCTAACCTAACGTCTAGTGCAGCGGGCCCACGTTGCTCTGGTTGAACACTGAAGATGTTTAAAGCTTGGGGGGAACCGTGATTTATAGAGACCACTAAAGCTTACTGCTGAAGACTGAATTAAAATTTCACTATGTAACAGTTTATATATATATATATATATCTAATTAACATTTACAATCTGGGTTTAAAATATTTTCTGAATTGATAATAAAAGTTGTAATATAGAGTTTAGATGGGTTTCACCTAGTTAAAAACAAACTACAGGGCTAAACTACACAGAAGATATGTTTCGCAAACATCAGTATATAGTTCAGACCCTCCACCAGGTGACCCCTGAAAACCTCTGCCACAGAAAAAAAAAAATAAAATAAGCAAAAAAAAACATTAGCAAGTCTGTTGAAAATTATTTAACAACAATTTACACTTAAACACTTTGTTTAAGTTGAAAGGTTTCCTTTTATCAGAAGTTTTATGTTTATATAAAAAAAAAAACGTTTGTCCTGCGTTTTTATGTCACTACTGAAACACTGAGTTTTAGTCTGTAGGCGGAGCCTTGTTTTAGCCACACTCCCACATTTGAAAGCAGGAAGTGAGACTGCATCCCTGACCCTCAAGGCCACATGGTGTGCACTTGTTGTTAGTTTTGAAGTAAATGTGCACGGGCCAAAGTACTGAACGCCAGCGTAACATTTAGCATCCCATACGCGACTTTTTATGTTTTATTGAAAATTATTCCGATTTTATTTGTGTTTAGCTGTTCAAAGCTGTGTTTGCCAGTTATTTACCGACTAATGTTTTTGAGTTCTGCTCAAAATGAGCTAAAATTGTCACTACGGAAACAATCAATACCAAAACATTTGGTAGCGTTTCAGTTGTGATCGGTAATGTCAAAAAGAGTCATTTACAGGAAACAGATTTAATTCCACAGTCAGTTAAACGTCCGAAATGTGTTTTTTTTTTTTGTGACGTTGAACCAGTTCGGTAGAACGAGCCATACACAGTTTGCACAGGGCTAATTGGGGGGTATGAGCTTGTTAGGTATGTTAGCCTCGTAGCACCACAGCACAACTAAAGATTCCCTGTAGAGCCTGTGGAGACCCGCAGCACCTCTGTTTTTGTCACCCCACAAGCACCGGACCCAGCAGCCGAGGCCTGCCTGAACTTCATGAAGAAGCACCACTGCTATGACGCCATTCCAACCAGCTGCAAACTGGTGGTCTTCGACACTGCTCTGCCGGTGGGGGTCTTGTATTTTTGGTATAGTTTTTCAGGGAATTTGTGTGAAAAAGTGTCTCAAGTGAAAATTGGACTGTAGCTTGTAGTAGTTATGGGATGTACTTTAAGACCTATATTAAATGTAATGTAATATATTTATGGTAAATTCCAGTGTACACTGTATGTACATTGTTTATTTAGCTAAACAGAGCTAATCCGTCATTATGTCATCTGGATTAATACATTCATAATATCTACATACACATTAAACACATACAGATCTCATTAATATCTAGCTATCTATCCACAGGAGAAAACAGTACACTGAAGTACACTTAAGTGTATTTATTATACTTCCTTGAACTTACAATATAGAATTAATATACTGAAAGTGAGCTATATTCATATACTAACTATGGACTTAGTACACTAAATATAATCATTAGTGCTATTAAATATGTACTTAAATAGATCTAATTGTACTTAACTGTATTATTTTGAGACACCTCTTAGATTCATTTAGAGATACTTAAATACATATTAAATTATATTTCTAGTACATTAAAATATACTTATATATATACTTAGTTTACTTCTATTAAGTAAACTAAAGTACTACTGAGGTAAAATGTACTTGTATTATTTTATAATATATTTTTATATATGATTATTATAATGATTATATTTGTAATATATACATTTTGCACATAAAACAGCAATGTGCTTGATATGTACTTGCTGGTATTAAAGTACATCTCTAATACATTAAAATCTATCTATCTATCTATTTATCTATCTATCTATCTGTCTGTCTGTCTGTCTGTCTATCTATCTATCTATCTACCTATCTATCTGCCTTCCAGGTAAAGAAAGCCTTCTTTGCGCTGGTGGCGAATGGTTTACGGGCAGCGCCACTGTGGAACAGCAAACTCCAGAGATTTGTGGGTGAGCTGAGGTCACCTCCCCCAGACCACATCCTTTTCCTTCCGTTCATTTGCTCTGTCGCTCCATTTTTGCGGCTCTCTAATGCAAAATCACTCCCTCTTTACCACGGTTGCCCAGGTATGCTGACCATCACGGACTTCATCAACATTCTTCACTGCTACTACAAGTCTCCGATGGTCAGTAGAAGCTCCGCAGCGCTGTCCTGCCCTCGATGGTCCTCTGTTCCTCTGTAACGGTGTTTTTAATTTGTCTCTTTGAAGGTTCAGATCTACGAGCTGGAGGAGCACAAGATCGATACATGGAGAGGTGATTCATCTCCAAGTAAATGAGCTGCATGGTGTAGATCCTCTAAGGTGACGTGATGTATGTAAGCACTGCGAGAAGAGGGGAACGTCCTGCATGGGGTAAATGGTGTGAAACTTCAGGACGTCTTCCTCCTTACCCTAAACGTGGCTAAGACATGTTTGGCGTCTGACGTTTGCTGCCTCGGTTTGCACTTGAGCTACAGGACTAATGTAGCTAACAAGCACTGGAAGCTTTTAGCCACCAATCAGCACCAGGCAAGCCTGCATGCCTAAATCATCGTGGCTTTGGCCACAGATGATGTTGAAATGCTAGGAGACCTCAAAACGTGAAGTCGTTTGTCTGTTCACACGGACAGTTCTTGCCGGACGCTGACGGTCACTATCATTAGACACCCATATGCGACCACTGCGTTGTCCACTGTGGGTGGTAATGCGTTCGGTCCCATATTCCCGGTACACACACGACTCTGTGGATCAAGGATTGTTAAATGCCGGGACAACTTTGGAAATGGAAATGGAGCTATCATGCCTTGTTCAAACTCCCATAATTCACGTGGCCTTGCCATGAGATAGATGTCACGCCTTGGCGTATGGCTGTATTCGAAATGGCATACTACACACTACTCACATACTAAACCTACCTGAAAGTAATATGTAGTATGTGACCAAACTGAAGATCTGTAGTGCCCTGAAGATCCCCGGATGGTGTTCTACTCCAGTCAGATGATCTAGTATACATGTGGAGCTATCTTCATGGTGTACTGCATCCCATCATGCACCACGGCCTCACCAGCTCTCAGCCTGCTTCAGCCAGAGATATTGGTGGCGGTTAACACTGGGGAGCCAAACACGGCCAACTCCGAGTATAAAGTTAAAATATACAGGTCTGAAGATTAATAAAAGATGAACTCGCTTTAGAGGGTCAGTTTTTTAGTGAAGTAGCCGAGGGTAGCTAACAGCTAGGCTAACCATAGTTCAGCAGCTAGCTAGCTCTAAACAGTAGATACGGTAATAACAGCTCTGAGGTAAATGTGGGTGTAGTGATTGTAGCGGGGTATGTTTTCATCAGAATGAGCCTCAGAAAGTTAAAATATACAGGTCTGAAGATTAATAAAAGATGAACTCGCTTTAGAGGATCAGTTTTAGGGTGAAATAGCCGAGGGTAACTAACAGCTAGGCTAAACGTGTTTCAGGTGAACTGAGCAGCGTTAGCAGCAGCTAGCTCTAAACAGTGGATACAGTAATAACAGCTCTGAGGTAAATGTGAGGTAACTGGTCATGTGACTGTATTAGTATACTACACTGTAGGTCAGAACTTGTTACTGTACTATGTACTACACACAGGGGGCGTATACAGTGTGCAGGACATACTACTGTAGTATAGTAGTGTTCAATTTCGAATACAGCCATCGGTTCATTGGACCACGGTCCCCAGTTGATGACCCCCAAGCTATATACAGACAAGCCACATCATATAATCAGTATGGCCTTGTTATGCTTATCCTGCCATTGTGTTTGATGTTGTGCTACCCGAAAAGATGCTCCTCACTTTTTCCCTTCATCTCTTTGTCTCTGTGTCGCTGTCCAGATGTTTTCCTGCAGTACCACAGCCGAAACCTCATCAGCATTTCACCTAACGCAAGGTAACGATGGGTCAGCGTTCATGACCTCTCAAAGAGCTGTTTCTGATTTGAGATGCTTTTTTCAGTTATTTGAAGGGTTTAATTCCAAAATACACCACTTTCTTCTTCTTTATATTCATGATTTTTTTGATTATGATTTTTTTTGATTCATGATTATTTTTTTATGATGTTGGAAGATGAAAGATCAGCTGTTATTCTGTTCTGCAACACTTCACGTAAATATCCCACCGTAAATGCTACATTCTACTTACCATCGATTCAAATTTACCCTCACCTCAAACTAAAACCTAAACCCTAACGCTGAGCATCAACCACTAATAGGCCACTACCACATCAGTGCTGAGAATGATCCACCACCCACATAATACCTGCTCTGTGGTG
>CM067495.1:21791087-21807978 GCA_034552555.1 Semaprochilodus insignis | reverse complement strand
TTGATCCACCTCAGCACAGAGCCATTAGCATACTGATTACAGCTAACAGCCCGGGCCCTGCCAGCGCCTTCATCAGGTGACTGCGGGCCACATCTACGCTCGTCCTCACGGACCTTCCACAGCTTAGAGATCAAACTGGATTCATCTCAGTGAAAACTGATTCCAATCTGCCGAACGGCGGAGCACTTACTGCATTCCCGCGGATCCTTGTTGCTCTTGATGACGGCTCTTTGCCCGGTGGTGCGGAACAGGCCGGTCCAGTTGACGGTGTTGTAGTAGCACAGCTGGCTGTTGTTGGTGATGTAGATGTTTCCTGCACTGATCTCCTGCAGGGACTGGAACTGGAGGGAGGTGATCCAGCGCTGCTTCAGGATCAGCAGAGAGATCCCGCTGGAGACAAACAAAGGAAATGGCTATAGATGCAAGGAGGGAACTTGGAGCCAACATGGATCATCAAGACCAAAGCGACTCTGGTGAACGGAAGCTCAGGGCTTGCCCACACCTGTATAAGTTCTGAGGTGTTATCCTGTGAGTGAGGCTGAACTCTGGCCAGCGTGCTCATGGGAAGGTGACGGGAATTATCGGGAGTTGGAATGAGGTATGATAGTGGGTGTCAGACGGATGGGACATTCCATTCGCAAAATTGTGCAGGCACAATCCACACCGGGAATACATCATGGAATGCACTGCGACCCACAGCGGCCAACACGGTGGCCGTCCACAGGTGCTTACTGATGGTGACCGGCGGTGTCTGGCTAGAACTGTCTGTGTGAACGCACATCCCGCAGGTGAGTGCAGTGTTCTTTAGCTTCCATGGGATATGGGAACAGAAGACCCACCAGAGTGTCTCTGTTAACACCACAACGCCAGACACAGTGCCTCACCTGGGCTCGTGAGGTTGCTAACTGGGCTCTGTGCGGTGGTATGATAAGTGGTGGTGGTTCCATACTGGTGGGGGCGGTGAACTCATGGCATGAGTTGGGTCCACTGGTCTGCCTAAACACGCCGTTGATTGGTGCCCACTGGTGCCACTGCTCGGTGACCATTTGCAGCCCTTCATGGACTTAACGTACTCTCCAAAGATGGGATATTCCAGCAGGACACTGCCATCATGCCCAGAATTGGTTCGAGGGGCATTCTGGAGATCACATGAGCCCAATCGAGGCATTCCAACATCATGCCTTCCATCCTGTTCAACCTCACTCACAAGATAACGGCTCACAACTCATACAGGTGTGGGCGTTCCCAAGCTGCCCCCTGAGGAAACACCCCTTCGTAATCAGTTTACATCCAGTCTATGAAATTCCCACTAACAGTGGCGTGTTGATCAAGAGCAGTACTGCGGAAGGTACCCATCAAATGCAGGTTCCTAACATCTGAAGGTTTGCAGCTACTCAGAAAAGGAACTGATTAACCAAATGAACCAAAAGCATGATGAGAACACGTTCTAGACGTTCTCCCAACAACGGAACACCAGCCCAGTGTTTCAGTTGCTTGCGATTGGTTGGCGTGCTCTGGCCCTAAGCAGAAGAGGGAACATTACACTATGGTTTGCAGCGGGTACACTCGTTTCTGTGGAGGGAAAAAAGCTTCATTTGGACGCCGATTGAACAAGGAATGACTCCAATGCTGACTAAAACCTGTCAATCCAGAAGAAGACTAAATGACAGTAATTACACTGTAATAACATAGTAATTACATAGTAATAAACATTCTAAAGCCTAATTCTGGTCTTAAAAATGAATCTAATATTAGCCGCATCCGCGACCAGATAAACTGAACCGGTTCCTGAAACATTTATGAATGTGAAGAAGCTGTGAATGAGCGAAGAAATGAAGAAAAATATGTTTATGTAACCGTTTGAGAACCCGATTTTTATTAGCCAGTCTCTCCAGGACTACTGCGATCATGCTGAGATCAACAAAGTCCAAGAGGTGGGGAAAAAAAAAAAAAACACAGCCACGACCGAGCTTGAGGAAAAACAAGATTCTCTCTTGGACCTGAAAAGATCAGGGAATGTAAACCGGCGCTCAAAAAAAAAAAAAAACGCCATCATATTAATCAAAGGAGGTCTTTCAGTGCATCAAAGGCCCCGTTTGAAGGAGGGAGTCAGGAGGAGGCCTGAACAGGACAAACCGCTTCATTAGTATGATCAGTGCAGGGATCTTTGCTTTCCAAGCTGCTCTGGAGAAAAGCCAGAATGCCTCTGGAAGGGGCGAGGCAGGACCCAGAAGCGCAGGTTGCGCAGGGTACGAGCGATGTGCCGGGGATTTGAACAGAGCAAACTGGATGAACAACTCGGAATAATTACTTATGGTAATTATCACCACCGGCGAGACGCATGGAAGGATAGAGACAGAAGTGGGGTCAAAGGACAAAGTTGATTTGGTGGTGTCCTTTTATGCTCCCAGCTGCAGTTTCTGAACTCATGAAGGCCAACAGTTGGGCTAATAATGAGCTAGAAGTGAAGCCAGCAGAACACTTCAAAAGGTAAGAACATTTCAAAGCATGAGCGAAACGATCGGGTGGTTTGAGGCTGTTTGTTCTGAGAACTGCTCTTGACTGTGATCGGTCCCAACCTCCATGTAGTTTGTTTCAAGACTTCCCCCCAATTGTGATCGGTTCTAATCCCTTTGTCCTGAGACCCTTCCCCTACCTGAGATTTGTCAGGATCCTCTTGGTGTTGGTTTCAAAACCTCCCCCTGACCGTGCTTGCCCCTAAACATTGGGTCCTTTGTTCTGAGAACCCCTGACTGTGGTTTTCGGATCTGAGACTACCCCTTGATTCTGACTGGTTCTAACCACCATGTAGCACATTTCAATACCGCCCCCCCCCCCAAACCCCTACTGTGGTTGGTTCTTACCACTTCCCCTTCCCCTAGCCGGGATTTGATTTGATCACCCAGAACGTGATTGGTTCTAATCACTTTGTCTTGAGACCCTTCCCCTAAACAGGATTTGTCCAGAACATCTTGGTGCATTTCAAGACCTCCCCCTGACTGTGATTGGTTCTAATCACTTTGTCCTGAGACCCTTCCCCTATCAGGGATTTGTCCAGAACATCTTGGTGTTTGTTTCAGGACCTCCCCCTGACTGTGATTGGTTCTAATCACTTTGTCCTGAGACCACTTCCCCTATCTGGGATTTGTCCAGATCATCTTGGTGTTTGTTTCAGGACCTCCCCCTGACTGTGATTGGTTCTAATCACTTTGTCCTGAGACCCTTCCCCTATCTGGGATTTGTCCAGAACATCTTGGTGTTTGTTTCAGGACCTCCCCCTGACTGTGATTGGTTCTAATCACTTTGTCCTGAGACCACTTCCCCTATCTGGGATTTGTCCAGATCATCTTGGTGCTTGTTTCAAGACCTCCCCCAGACCGTGATTGGTTCTAATCACATTGCCCTTTGTTGTGAAACCCTCTCCTTCACTGTGATGGGTCCAAGTCGTCTTGTTGTTTGTTCTGAGACCTCCTCTTGACCATAGTTGCTCCCAAACACTGTCTCCTTTGTTTCCGAGACCCTCGGAGTGTGGTTGGTCCTAATTACCACCTTGCTGGATCTGAGACCACCCCCTGACTCTTGACAGGCTCTAACAACCATGTAGTTTGTTTTGAGACAGCCTGCTGACTGTGATTGGTCCAAATCATCTTGTTGTTTGTTCTGAGATACCCCCCTGAATGTGATTGGTCTCAATTACAACCTAGAAGGGTCTGAGCCCACCCCTTGCCTCTCATTGGTTCTAACCAAGTAGTTTGTTTTGAGATGTCCTACTGACTGTCATTGGTTCTAATCACCGTCATTTGTTCAGAGACTTCCCCATGACTGTAATCGGTCCTAATTACCACCTTGGTTGTACTGATACTCCTCATGACCGTGATTGGTTCTAATTACCCTGCCCTTCGTGAGACCCTCACCCTTACTGTAATTGGTCCAAATTATCTTGTTGTTTGTTCTGAACCTCCCTAGACTATGATTGGTCCTAAACACTGTGTCCTTTGTTCTGAGACCCCCTGACTGTGATTGGTCCCAATTACCACTCCTTTGATTCTGACTGGTTCTAACAACCATGTAGTTTGTTTCAGGACGTCCTACAGACTGTGAGTTGGTTGCTCTGAGAACTCCTTATGACTGTGATGGGCTCTAACCATCATGTAGTTGGTTCCAAGGCCTCTTCCTGACTGTGATTGGTCCAAATCATGTTGATGTTTGTTTGGAGACCTCCCGATGATTATGATTGGTCCTAATTATCACCTCGTCTGTTCTGAGCTCTTCCCTGTGCTTGGCTGTAATTGCTGTGTCATTTGTTCTGAGACGTCCCACTGACTGTGATTGCTCTTAATTACAGTGGGCTTTGTTCTGAGAGCTCCTATTGACTGTATTTGAACCGTCTGTTGTTTGTTTGAGGACCTCTGGCGACTGTCCTTAGACATTTCCCTTACCGCAATCAGTCTCAACCACTACGTCATTTGCTCTGAGACCTTTTCCTGATTGTGATGGGGTCTTGCCATTATGACATTTGTTTGGAGACCTCCTCCTGAGTGTGGCTGGTTCTCCTCATTTTGTTGTTCGTGATGAGGCCTCCTCCTGTCTGGGATCGGTTCTACTTATTGTGTCATTCGTGATGAGACCTCCTCCTGACTGTGATTGGTCTTAATCACTGTGCTCCTTGTTCCAAGACCTTGCTCAGAGTGTGATCGGTTCTAATGACTATGTAGTTCATTCTGAAACCTCCCCTTGCCTGTAATTGGTTCTAATGACTGTGTGATTTATTCTGAGACCTCCCCCTGACTGTGATTGTTCCTAATTGCTGTCTCATTTCATTGCAAAGCTTGACGACGTAGAAAACTTTATGTTGCTGAAGAATACTTTGCCCTCACCTGTAAAGGGACCTTCCCCCAATCGTAGCAAGGTTGGAGAAGACGCCAAGGTCCGTCATGTTCTCCGGCCATGACTGGATGTTCAAGAAACCTGAAATACCCAGATCAGATCAGTTCAAATGTGTCGGCATGGAAGATAACATCCATTTAACCTCCTGCAAAGTGAATTTGTGCGGTTTACTAGGCACAACACTGATATCCATAAGCTGAGGCTTTGGAGGAAACAACCGAAAGGAAAATAACCATGACATTAAAATTGGCCCAACATAGCTCCTCGCGCTCTGGCTGTTTTTCCTCCTATGACTGGGCAGTAAGCACATTTACCCGAGAAACAGCAATAAATAAAATAATGGGCTTCATTATTCGCTAGCAAGGGCACTCTAGTTACACATGTTTTAATGCTCAGCATCATTTGGGCAGATAAGTGCACGAGAACAGGGAGCTCTGGGGAAGTAGAGGAAGAACTGTCATTGCTCTTTCTTATTGCTGGGGTTTTCATTACAAGGGCGCAGTTTCAGCCCATTAGCTATGTAGCAAAGTCAAGAGCAAGAGTCGAAAGCAACAAAAGACTGGAGCCCTTAATATCCAATAGACGTTTTCAAACGAGCGCATTACGACGGCCCACATGAGACGAAACACCAGTAAAACAAACTGCAAGTAAAAAGTGGGAATCAGTTTCAAGTGAGATGTGCAGTTAATAAAACTCACTCCCGCACATGCACAGTTTACTGCTCTGCAATATCCGGAGGATGGTGCAGCACGGGACCACCAACATCACACTATGACTTTGCATCCTTCCAACTGTCAGACCAATGAGTCAGACCTGTATCCTCTACTCTAATTTAGGTGAGGTCGGTCATTCTCTGATCTCCGTTTTCTGGTAGCCCTATGCATGGCACCCGGGGAGCAGTTTGGGATTAGGTGCCTTGCTCAAGGGCTCTTCAGTCGTTACTGTAGGTTCAGGGACGGGAACCTTCAGTCAAACCTTTGTTCACAAGGCTGGTTCCCTAACCTCCAGTCCACGGCTGCCCCCAAGCGATGGCTTCCCTGACCGGGAATCGAACCCGGGCACCAGTGGTGAGAGCGCCAAATCCTAGCCAGGGACAGGGACAAGATGTCCTGACAGAACTAGACCATTTAGACCATCTGCGCAGAGAAACCCCCAAAGTCATTACTGAACACACACTAGGAGACACTTGCCTGGAGCAGTAGGCAGCCCTATCCACTGCACCCAAGGAGCAGTTGGAGGTTAGCTGCCTTGTTCAAGGGCAGTTCATGGGATTGAACCCGGCGACCCCCATAAGGTCATAAGGGTATTTCCCTAACCTCCAGCCCAAAACTGCTGGAGGGATGGACTGCTAATGGATTGATGAGTCTAAATCTATCATTGGGATCACTTGGATTGTGAAGGCGGAAAATGCAACTAACTTTGGAAAGGTGGAAAATGATCCCAACAGATTTCCTTGAAAAACAGCAGCGAATTGGATCTATTCATTTACTTGCTTGTTTTAGCTACTCATCGTTCATCACCTTCAGCAGCGAAATTATATTACAGATATATCTTCTTATTCTTTCCTGACAGACACGAAAATTAATCAAGACATCAACATCCCTTCCTGGCCTTTTATCTGCTTTGGTCATCTGCCTCTTGTTTAATAGACTACAGTTAAACACAGTGTAACACAATTTTGAGTCATTGATATGAGGTGCATTTCTTTGTGTCCAAATATTTTTTTGGCCAAAAATAATTAATAAATGACCAAATTTAACANCTTTGTGTCCAAATATTTTTTTGGCCAAAAATAATTAATAAATGACCAAATTTAACAAACACCTCTTTTCAGGTAATACAAGTCAGTCTAAAAATGGAAGGGAAGGCATGGACTAAATCTGGGCCAACTGACCAATTCTATGATGGAAGAGTGTCTGAACATGGATGTGGCCTACATCCAGGAACTTATCCAGTCCATACCAAATCACAGCTGTTATTGGTGCTTGTGGAGGTGTTAGTAGGTAGGCTAGTGCTTTCGTACTTACCACAACAGAACAATTCAACTCTGCCCAACAAATATTAAACTTCCAACACTGTCAGCAAGCTAGCTAGCTAGGTTCAAATGTATAGCACAGTCAGTTAGCACAACAGTAGACATATCAAACTCATGAACACGTACAGGGAACTCCCAAAAACAGACAGACAAGAGCGACACTCTGGTCAGGAACTGACCCCAGATTGTATGACCAGATGTACCTCAGCCTCAGCAATGTGGAGAGGTGTTTCTACCAAAGTGGCCAGTGTACCTGTATCTACATCTCCATTAGTATTCCTGCTAACTAGCTAATGTCAGTTCAGCCCCCACCAATTCAGTCCACCTAGAGTTATATAGAGACTTCGTGACAACCAGGCCTCACCTGTGATCTCTTTGACTGTGCGGAACACGTTGAGCCTCTCTGGGTCCAAGGCACCTATGCCGTGGTACATGTCTCTGTTGTGGAAGTGAAGCGGGAGACAGAGAGAGAGAGAGAGAGAGAGAGAGAGAGAGAGAGAGAGAGAGATCAGAAGAAAGAAAACAACAGTTGAGCACTTCCAGAGCGAGTTCCAGCGAGAGTGGCTCACCTGGGGTTAAAACCTGCGATAAATCATAAGTGGCCTCCCGAGACACGTGGTGGGGAGTGGTGGGGTGTAAGCTTACAGAATGAAGGCCGGCCTAATGGCGTCCCGGAGCAACAAGGCAAAGTCAAACAGGAAATGAGTTCTGACAATCTTTCTGCATGACAGCCGGCTGTGTCAGTAGAGACTGTCAAACAGGCCAGAGCGGGCGACCTCGATACTGCGTCGAGTTTGCAGCGCTAATGCTACAGCATGTAGGAAAACTTCACATGTTAGCGTTCGGACAACAAAGCCCAGAGGCCCAACTAAGAAGACCGCATACTGCGGGAGGAATGAGGGTGTAAAATCAATTTGCAATTTGTTAAGGTGTGTAGTTTGAGATGGCGATGACAGTGAGTGAGAGAAATGGGGGCCCTGGGGGACTTTTGAGAGCCGTAGAGGGGATGCAGGGTGTGTTTGAACTACAACTGCAAACACAGAGGTCAATATGATATCAGTGTTGTTTTGGTTTATTGTATGGCCACAATGTAACATAGGACTGGGAAATCAAGGGCATGTTGAGGTTTCCAGTGAGGTCGTACGCTCTGAAATGGAAGATAGATGGGATTGAGCCCTTGGAAGTCCAGAGCTATTGTCCTTTTGCTGCACAAGTACTGTTTCCAGCCATAAATGGCCATTATGTCCAGGACACATTTCTGAAGGGATTGGATAATCCACTTGCATACTGAAGGGGGAAGTCAATGGAGACTCCAAACTAGAACTGAAGAAGTGTTTCATAGCTAGCAAGAAAATGGGACTCCTAGCAACCACCTGGAAGACCTAGTAGACCACCAAAAACAACAGCTCGTTGCCGTCCATAGAAAAACATGTATCTTTATGAATGTACTTATTATGCATTATGGAGACCTGATTCATAAAATGTGTTGCCTGATAAGAGGACATAATTTTAGACATAATTCAATGAATAAATTATTGTTTATTACCACTTTGGATTAAATGTTGCCTAACTAGCATTAGTTCATATAAGGTAATGCATTAGGAATGGTTAACTAATGGTATATAAACATGTAATAACTGTGTAACAAGTAGTTGTTACATGTTTACTTCAGATTAGTTAAGCATTATAACCAGTTATTGGATTACTTCATGTTAGCAGCTAATTTATTTCTTCTTATTACTTAAATAACCAATAGAATAAAACAACTTTATTATTTATTTTTACTATTTATTACTAGATTATAGATGGTTATATTGATGGTTCCACTTAACAACACTGACAAGAGTTTTGCAGTGAACATATTACAAACTCATGACGGAAATGTGAAGGATGTATATAAAAATGCCTTGAAAGCTAAAAGGTAAAGGTGCTCACCCTTTAATCCCAGTGATCAGGAAGATCAGGTTGCCATTGATCTTAGTGCAGTTGACAAACTTGTCAATGTTGCTGGAGTCCACCGTCTGGGCCAACTGTAAACTGCCTGTCCCAATACCATCGCACACTGAGAACCAGACACAACACAGACAAGCAAGAAGATCATTACTTTGCATTCCTCATCAGCCTCATCGGTTGGGCAGAATTCATGACTTCCATCTCGAGGTGTTTGTGTTTTTTCCCCTCCCATCTTCAAGTTTCATCATTAGAAGGGGGTTAAAATGGGAAATCTCACTCTTTAGGACAAGGGTGCAAAATCCTGGTCCTGGAGATGTACTACCCTTCAAGGTCTAGCTCCAACAACACTAATCTAACACACCTGATTCAGGTAATGAAGGCATTCAGGTGCATCCGACTATAATAGTCTTAACACATTATTGATGTTGGACCGAAACTCGTCAGGGTGGTAGATCTCCAGGATTGGGGGAGGGGGTGAGGTGCTCCACAAAGCAGGACAGCTTAGTTAGCCAGATAACCTAAATTCAAACTCAAGCCTGTCCAACAAGAAAAGAGCCAAATCACTTTCCCATTGGATAGTCCTCATCTGTACGCTCAAGTTATCTGGCTAACTGAGCGATCATGCTTTATGGAATACGCCCTCTAGGAATGGGCACCCCTGTTTAGGTACCATAGTAGGACATAAGCAGGTTTTACCTGAGTTATTCTTCACTTGGTCTTAATGGGGAACTATTACGCTCATTTTCAATGTTAATAACTGTATTTTTGGGGCCTACAAGAATAGATTTACCTGCTTCAGTTTTCCCAAAACACAATATTTTACTCATACTGTACATGTGTATTCACCCTCTGTTAGCGCTCCTGTGTCTTTAAGCCCCGCCTTCCGATTAGCCCAGTGTGCTATGATTGGTCAGCTTGCCTGCTCTGTTTTGTTCTGACTGGTCAATCACCAGAGTGGCATTCCACTGCAAGTTCCACTTTGGCTGTTCTTCCAATGGTGTCGGTATCAGTTAGAGCCAGAGTCCGATCCTGAAAGTCCTGCAGAGCAGTCGGCTTCGCAAGCTAGACTGGGGCAGCATGTTTCAGAGTGGTCAGTTTTTACCTGCACTAAGCTTGCTAGTAGCCGGGCAACTAGGAATGTGTTACGTGATGACATCAAGATGGAATTCTGACTAGGTGTTTCAGGCAGCCGAGAACAGTGGTTTTGTGGGAGAGAGCTTCTAATAAGCAAAGTTCTGATAAGCGAAGCTCTTACTGGGTGTGGTTTGTTAGTTCAGCCAGTTAACCTAACACTTGAAAGCCATCTTTGAAGAAGAAAGGGACGTAGTGAAGCCAGTATGATAATGTTGCCATTATAAGTTTGGATTTAAACTCTATAACATGAATGCATCTTGGAAAAGACAAAGATAAAAAGCTTGAATAAGAAGCAAATGGAACTGATATTCGGCAGTGATGTGACCTAGTTTACTCCCTGAAATATTAATCCATCATCACTGCCTTTCAGATCTTTGACTGTCTCACTTCGTGTGTCTACAGAAGCCCATGTAACTAAGCTTCATAAAGTTTCGTAAAGTATCGATATGGACAGACGGGTATTCAGTAATTCAGACTTATAAATAAATATATATAAATATATATAAATATGTGCTACAAATTATGATCAGATTCCTTTGAAAATCAGAGTAACTGCTTTACTAACTGTGAAATGTGGCACCGGGCTGAAATACAGTGGTGTACCACCACCATTCATTTGCTCAACTTACAGATGGCAGGTTATCCATGTTTCAAGGGATGTTTCTTAAGGAACTTGGATATAAGCCAGCAACTAGATGAACATTAGCTCTTATCTTCAAGATCTCAATCTGTTATTCTGATCTGAGAACATCTGCAGGTGTTTCTGTCTATTCTGCCACTGTGAGAAGACATCTTAACGATACGTCTGAGGAAATCCAAGATCCAAGACGATCCACTTGCCTATAGACTCCTATGGGACTCCTAACAACCACCAGGAAGACTGTGGTAGACCGACCAAATGNTGTTTCTGTCTATTCTGCCACTGTGAGAAGACATCTTAACGATACGTCTGAGGAAATCCAAGATCCAAGACGATCCACTTGCCTATAGACTCCTATGGGACTCCTAACAACCACCAGGAAGACTGTGGTAGACCGACCAAATGTGTCCCCAGTAGAGGAGAAAATCAAGCTCTACTCCTGCTTCAGATTTCAGCATATCCACAGGTTTTTTCTGTCCATCCTTCTTCCACTGTGAGGAGAGACCTTAATGTGGAAATCCAAGATCCAAGACAATCCACTTGCCCATAGACTCCTAACAACCACCTGAACAACCTTGGTAGACCCAACCAAATCTGTCCCCATCAGATAAACCTCACTCAAAGTTGTCCTTTGAGAGATAGGAGAACATCAACCTCCACTCTGGAATCTGAGAACATCCACAGGTGTTTCCCTCCATTCTTCCTCCACTCTATGAAGACACTATGTCCAAGGAAATCCAAGATCCAAGACAGTTCACTTGCCAATAGACTCCTATAGGACTCACAGCACTTGAAGCTTTCATCTTTGAGAGAGAAGGGAGAACATCAACCTCCACTCTGGAATCTGAGAACATCCACAGGTGTTTCTGTCCATCCTTCCACTCTGAGAAGACACCTCAACGCTATGCCCGAGAAAACCCAAGATCCAAGACAATCCACTTGACATATGGACTCCTATGTGACTCCTAACAACCACCTGGAAGACCCTGGTAGATCCACCAAACATCAAGCTCCACTCTGGAATCTGAGAAACATCCACAGGTGTTTTCTAAACCTGTCCTACATTTGGAGGGGAGATCGTGATCTTCACCTAATTGTGATCTTCACCTTTTGGGCAGGTGCTCGGCAAAGTGTGTTAAGAGGAAAGCTGTTGGTAGTAAATGGCTATGATTGGTGGATCCTCACCTTTAGGGCAGATGTCAGTGCATGGGATGCACATTTTAATGCGGTTCTCCTCCACTTCCATCTTGTTGCTTGGGCAGGCCCGCACACAGGAGCTGTGGTCCACCACAAAGTTATCTGTGGTTGAAAGGCAGCATTAAAAGAAAACACGGATCAATCAACACACTCACGGTCTACTTTAGAAACCCCTCCCTGGTACTTCCACTCAAGGAGCTCTACCTGGAGCTCTACCTTCCTTATAGCCCATCTACAGCCCATCTGCTGATGCACAACGTGGTTGCAGTTCTTACTTGGTGGACCATTCTTAGCACAGCACTGATGTATATTTTGATAGGGGTTCTCAGGAGAGGTGCTGAATGGCCCTTTTCGACCAAAAGAACCCTGGTTCCTGAACTAGTTCCGTTCAGACCTCTTAGAACCATGGTGGTATTCAGGGAGCCAACCTGTGTTTACATGAATCTTTATTGGAGCTAAGGAAAATCACGGGATGTGACATCAACATCAGCAAAGGATGTTGCGCAACGTTCGTGCTGAGGAACCTACTATTACTTGCTACGAATGAACATTTTGGCTTCCGAACCTATTTGGCTCTGGTGGAAATGCGCCGAATGGTTCAAAATTAGGTGCACAAACCGGAAGGGCCCCGGTTCCACATTGGTGGAAGCGAGCAAATAGAGGAACCAGTTCTTGTTTCAATGGCTTTTCAATGGCGGGTTCCCACGATATTGATTTTTTCCCTAGAACAATGAAACTAGCCAGCTAGTGATGCATGTCAGAATCACTGCTAGGTTGAGAGCGGTCCGCTATCTCCCTGTGGTCAGGAACTGACCTTTGATGAGAGCTAGAGCAGGAGTAGGGAACTGAAGGTTCAAGTCTCAGCACACGGTTTGGTGCTTTCATTGCTCTAGAACCCCAACGAAACCAATTCACTCAATTCTTCAATTCACTCAACTCAAATCACAAATTCACTGTCGAGTTGAAAGAGGTGTGCTTGAGTATGAAAACCTGGCAAACTGCAGGAATCCGGCCCTCCAGAACTGGAATTCCAAACCCCGGTCTACAAGATGACCAACACCAACTGCGATTATAAGTTAGCAAGTTTATTAGCAACACTTACGTGGGCATTTCTTGACGCAGAATGCTCCATAGGTGTATTTGGCTTTGGGATTGTGCTCCAGCTGGAAGGTCGTTGGGTTGTAGACAAAAGGCTGCGGACACTGCGTCACACAAGCCCCACTGTCGTTGAAGTTGGTACAGGCCTACATCAGACAAACGCAAAAGGTCAAAGGTCTCAGTAGGCTTGCAATCAGCTCTAAATGAGCCAATCATATGTAGCTTCATACAATCTCTCTGGTACCTGATTAATCTCAGTTGCGGCAAACAATTAAAAGAGTTGATATTGCAGCAAATGGCGACCTATTGCTCAGTTTAACAGCGTTCTCAGGCATAAACCGAACACAATTGGAACAATTGATCCAAGACACCATGCAAAAAGGTGAAATGCTGTTCTAATTAAAAGTCCTGGCAGGTATACGATCAACATCTGTGAACAGTAATAACTAGAAGTAATTGAAACTCCTCAAGCTATAAATAATAACCACTGTGTTTCTCCAGCGCTGCAACAGTTCTGGGTAACAAATAGACCCATTTGAAAAAAACTACACTTTCATAAAACGGATAAAATCAATTTGATCCTATTTCCCATTTCCAGCGCTGTGAAGCTGCTAATATTAAGATCATATATTTTGTACGCAGTGGATCGATCTTTAGTCCGAAGGAAATATGGTTACTGATGAACTAACGAGCTCTTATAGTCCTTCGGTTAGTCGCTTCACTGGCATTAACATGTCTAGAACATGGTAGCAGTCAGATCTATATGTATGCTTTCTGTTAACCAGCATGGTGGACCGGCATAGGTGTGGGAAACTGTGGCTATTCATAGTCTTCAGTTCCATGGCTAGTGAGGCAAGAGGGCAAAGAACCCTTCCGATATCGCGGCCAACACTGGACACGCCATAGGACTGGACTACTACTTTCCGTCTGTTCCAAGACCATTTATCAACTGAAGAAAAACAGAGATGTCAGAACAAACTGCACGTTTTGGTCACCTGGGATCCCTATACCGCACCAGATGCAGTATTTCAGTTAGGAGAAATAGCTAGTCCTTGCTCCAATTTGGTGACAACTAGGTACATACTAGTTGTCCTTCCCCGTATCTTGAAGGATTGCCTACAATTGGACTCACGGCTATCTGTTTCCACTGTGGACGGGTCAATAGTGCTGTAGTTGGGGCTTTCTTCATTGTCATAGCAAAAATTAATTAGCTAACGCTGATGCATGGGTTGCTAGGTTCAGGGTCACTGTAGTCAATGTTCTAGGGCCTAGTATTTTGGTCAGGTTTTGGTCAAATCCAATCAAAAACATTTTGGAAGCCCAACTCAGCCTTGCCTACTCATCAGGTAGTGCAACCAACTGAAAAACAACTATCCAGCAAATTTGGCTAAACAAAGCTGGTGAAAAGAAGAAGCGGGCATCAGAAGAAAGTGCTGTTTTGCAGTCCAGTTGGACAGTCTGGTAAGGGCGCGATGATGTCACATGAAAACTACGAATTGTGTTGTATAGCCAAGCATATATATATATGGCCTTTTGGCACATTTCATAGAAATTGTAGTCTAATATGGTATGTAAATCTTAAAGCTTCATGCTGTAGCGTGTGAAATGCAGACCTTAGTTTGGCTTCATCGCAGATTTTCAAAGTTGGATTTTGCAAAGCATGTCATCGGCAATTAGCCAACGTTGACTTGCCGTTCATCAGGTACCTGTTGATGGTCTGCTCTAGACCTTATGAAAGTCCTAGATATCTTGCTGACTGTGAATACATGCAGCTATCAAAGCAGGTTTCAGTTAGTTGTTAGGAATGAAGGCAACAGCTCCACGGCAGGAACTGGACCTCACTATACAACTGCTACAGGATCAAATACACGCTAATGCCTGCAAAAGGTTTCAAAGGTCTGTATAACCAATATGGCAGAAAAACATGTACCAAAATTAGCTCTAACAAAGTTCTAGATACCACATATAGCAAGGTGAAGGTGGCTTCTTCTTGTTTTTTGCCAGGACTAAATGGGAGTCCCAGATCTCAATCGCTAAACCCACAAATCAATGAATACAAGATAGGACATATATCATGTAGCGTATGTGCTGTTCAATTATGAGGGCAGAGCTAATATTGAGAGTACAGCATACTACAGTTGATCTGTGGGTAGAAATTATTTGTGAAAGTTGACCTACAAAGCAGTCGGTGTCTTTGGGTCCAGAGCAGCCTCCAGCGCACTCGCGGTGGCAGCAGTCGCTGACGTAGGGGCCGAAACAGCGTCCGTCGCACTGCTCGGCACACACTGTCTTCGTTACTGCAACACAAACACAACCCTACAGTTACTGCACACGTCACACTGTGACCCGCATGGTGGCAATGAGCTCACTGATTTCTAACCAAGACCAGATTATGGCACAGCCCTAGAATGGAGGGATTTGGTCTCTACAAATGAAGGTCTGAATTTTCCAGGCTATTCAGAGTTCCTGAGAGTTCCTTGGACGGCAAAGCAAACAAAGAAATGGATCCCTGAGCCTCACGTCTCATTCTAAGAAGAACGGATTCACTGGAAAGACCACTGTCCTTGGAAGAGTGGAAGGTAAAAGAGGAAAAAGATGACCAGGCAACAATATGGATGGATACAGTCAAAGGAGCCATGGACCAGTTATTCAAAAGCCTGAAGACCCGAACAGAAGACAGGATGTTCTGTAGGATCATCAACCATATGGTCGCAAGGAGTGGGCAAGGACTTGACACCAAGAGGTCAACAACACAACATGGCCATGTTCTTCCTCTTTGTCTGGAAAGCTGCTGAGCGGGGCTACAACTATGAACTTCCTCACCTCCAGAAATGTAGAGCAAGTTAAACATGATTGGAGTTTTATAGGTTTGATATCTCACAAATTTAGTTTGAAGGTTCTGTGAGAAGTCACAAATGAAGGGTATTTCTTTCAGTGCCGATGCTGTCAGCAAAAACAATAAATCAAAACAGATGTTTCATGAACAGGTTGGAAGACCACAGGTTTGGTTCCAGATTTCTCCTGCCATCACTAGTAGCACTTATTTAATGAAGTGCGGGTACACCTAACCAGGTTCTGACTGATACCACACGTTATACTGGCTTGTATTTGTTCTAATAATAGTGATAAACAAACAAACACCTCTTGTCCAAAAAATAGATTTTAAAAATGAAATTCCTAAATTTTCCTAACCTTTACACAATACTACATGGCAGTTAGTCAAGTATAGTTCATTGTGTTTCTAATATTTTTGTCCCATTTGAACAAATTCCAGCTAAAAATTAATTGTTATAAATAAAAAGACCACAGATTATTCTTTTTCCGTGTTGTTTTTTTTCCGAGACCTAAAACTATATTTTAACCAAATTCAAAAATTCAAAGTTCAAGTTCAAAATGACTAAAAAGCTGAATACATTTCGTATTTAGGTCCTTATTTAAATACTTAATTAAGTCAAGTAATGGGTAACACCTTATTGAAACAGGACCCTATATAATAATTAAACATGGCTGTTGTCTGAATAAAACCATGTATCTCCAAAAAAAAATATAACCTTGCAGGAGAAGGAAAAAAACAACAAACAGTTGTAATGTAAGTCAATGGAACCAGAGTTTCTTCAATATCATTTGGGCCATTTCATGGGCTCCCTTCATTCACAGTATAAAGAGCAAGAGCCAATTGTCAAATTATATCAAAAATGAAAAGCAAAAATCAAAAAACAAAAATGTCGCTGGTGCATTAATAAGTGTTATCATTTCAATTATTAACTGTTTAATAATAAAACGTTTACCTACATACAAATAATTATAGCAATATATATATATATTATTTAAGTGCATTATATAATATGATATATCCCCTGTAGGATCACAAAGTAGCAAGATAGTAAATACCTCTTCAAGCATTATTATTATTATTATCATTATTATTATTATTATTATTATTATTA
>CM067495.1:21776498-21790276 GCA_034552555.1 Semaprochilodus insignis | reverse complement strand
GCTAATCCCTTCCCGGAATAGGTTTCCAGGCGTGCGAGCGTTGATGTGTGCTTCTAATGATGTTATTACAGCTAAAACGGGACCGAAATTGCTGATGCGGTGGCGAGGACTTCCGAGGCTTGTCCTCGTCGACCTAGCACTGGCTGGTTTGGAGCGTAGAGGTGACTGGCTAGCGATGGGCATGCTTTGCACCGCCCCTCCCCGCATGCTAATGTTGTTAGATCTTCCCATTTCCCATTAGGGTAATCACACCGTTCAGCCCCAGATGGCCTTGAGTGTTTTTTCTTTTGGGGTTATGGGTGAAATGTTTTATAGTTAATGAGTATTTAAAATTTAGACCCCCACCACCACTCCAGCCCCCCTTGTGATTCATAACTGAAGGGCTCCAGTTGCTGTGAAGCTTGGCGGAAGGAATTTGAGAACATGCTGGCCATGTTCCGTAAATGCATTCCAAATTTGTGGCAGCCATACACACTCGGGAAAGCCATGCATGCCCGGGAAACTTCGGTTCCTTGTGTACTAAATGTCCAAAAGTCTGGAGACACCTTCTCCTTCAGCGTTTCATCTGAAATCAAGGGGTCCTCACCTCCGTGACGAGAACAGCCCCTACTCTTCTGGGAATACTTTCCACCAGATGTTAGAACATTGCTGTGAGGGTTTGAGAGAATCCGTTAGTTCAGGCACTGATGCTCCATTGCCACGTATACCACTCCAACTCATCCCAGAGCACTTGATGGTTCATCAGTCCTTGGAATGTAGTTCTAACGCTTCCGCTGCTGGGGGGCTTTATTCCTCTCTAGTGGACACTTATCATTGGGCTTGCTGACTCTATGCCCCTGTGCATCTGCTCCAGACTGGGCCGGGATTGCTCTTCTTTGGGTATTATACAAAATGCATGCTCTCAATGGTATAGTTCTGTTCTAATGAATCTCTCCACCATAGATATAGATATGTCTATAGAACGGAGGTCTTCAAATCCGGACCTTCAATCCAGATCCAGTCCTGGAATTTGAAGGCACTCATAGTTGTCAACTGAATCTACCAATTATTACTAAATCCAGGACCGGGAACTGGAGCTCTTCAAAGGTCTGGGTTTGAAGATGGCCTGGAATTTCCTGGCCTGGAATTTCCTAGCCTGGAATTTGAAAGCACTCATAGTTGTTAACTGAATCTACCATTTATTACAAAATCCAGGACCAGGAACTGGAATTCTTCAAAGGTCTGGATTTGGAGAACGCTGGCCCATACTAAAGACCCCTTGAACCCCTGTTTTAAGGTTGAATGGTTTAGGCACCTGTCCACCTTAAATCCAGATTCCTATCCTGGAATTTGAAGGCACTCATAGTTGTCAACTGAATCTACCACTTATTACTAAATCCAGGACCGGGAACTGGAGCTCTTCAAAAGTCTGTGTTTGAAGAACCCCAGCCTATATTGAAGAACACTTGAACTCCTATTTTAAGGTTGTACGGTTTGGGTTTCTGTCCACCTTAAATCCAGATTCCTGGCCTGGTCCAAGGTCCAGATTTGAGGACCCCTGCTATAGAATATTGTGGAATGTCTGAGAGAAAGGTTCATCAATGCGACAACATGGTGTCAAGCCACACTGTGACCATGGATCAACCAAAGACTGACCCGTTACAGCAGTGGTTCCGCATTGTGTGCACAATACCCCCTGGGGTTCGAAGGGGCCTAGGTCATCTGGCTACTCCACCCTTGGCTAGCTGCTGATTCGTTTGCCATGCTAGCTTGAATCGCAGCAGTATGCTTGGTCTAACGTTTCTTTTTCTGGAACTGCTCTTTTCTAGTTTGGTGGGTCTTCCACACGTTGACTGAGATCTTGCTCATCCCCTCTTTAGCCTTCGGTTTGAGAGATGAGCACCCATTCACTCTTTCCATCAGCGGCTGTCTGGGGCATATTAGAAGTTACTCAGAGGTATCACAGGCCAACTGGGTGAACCGACTCTGATTGAGTTGAGTGAAGAATACCAAAGACAGAGGCTCGCTGTTTGAACAATACCCTTTACCTGAATTTGTATTTGAGCCCCCTGGAATATTGATTTTGAGGCATTCAGAGGTTAATGAGGGGGGCCAGGATCCCCGAGGGCCAACCTTGATTTCACCCCCCAGTCCTGGAGTACCCCTGTCCCCCGCCACATTTTTGCTTGAGTGCTGGGTCCATTTCCTACTGCAGAACATGACCCTGAAGGTATATGGGTTCTCTGGAGGTTGTGTTTACTCTGCATTAGGTTTTAGATGGGGAGGCACATACAGTGAAGTAATGGTGGCTTGAGTGCTAAACATGTGACAGTTGCATTTGACCAGATCAGTGATCTGCAGGTTTCTAGAGCCCTTGTGTTCCAGTTTGGTACCCCAGAAAGAAGGGTAGTATGGGGAGAACATGGCTACTCAGGTACACTGCGGGTCAACGTGGGAACGTACCATAGTGTACCTGGATCAGACCAGGATCAACACTGACTACTATAATAGTTCACTGCCTGGTAACAAAGTGGGTATTATCAATGTGCAGGATAGGATGGTACATCAGGACCAAGGATGGATCTCCAAATAGGCAAGCATGCGGAATCAGTCAGTCTTGGAAAGTCTCAGAACCAGATCAAACCAGCCTGACTCCCTCACTCTCTTTCCTGCTATAGCCATGTGTGGCGGCAGGCCTGGCCAAGGCCCGAGCATGGAGGTGTGAGTCCAAGCGAGCCCTGCGTGTTAATCCTGATCCCTGTTGCTGGTTGTGTTCAAATGGGCTCGGCTGGTGCTGCCGCTGCTCTTTCCCTTTTGCCAGCTTCTCCTTTGTAGCTGCTCTCTAGGTGCTGGCTTCTTTCTTGGAGCTGTTTCAGTCTTCATGTGGTTCCTGAATTGGGCCAAGTTCAACACTGACATTCAGCTCCGGACTGCTGAGCCCAAATTCGCTAAGACTGCTAAGGACGACATCATTTTAAAGTGCTGGTGAAGCTTCATCAAGTCCCTGCTAGTTAGCATTACCAGTAGGTACAGGCCGTAACGCTGGCTAGCGTTGCTAGAAAGGCGTTTTTAGACTGAATATTCCTTTTATGTGTGCTTCTCGTGCCAGCTTGACCCCCACCATGCAAACGCCCACGCGCATCCACATGCAAGTAACCTGGCACTGATTGTGCTATTGTGCTTGCATGGACAGTGGGTTGTTCTTCTGTCTGGTGAATGGAGCGTTTCAGGCTGATAATTATACCATGGATGCCCTTACAAAATCCTTGCTGGCCTTTCTGGATTGTTCTCTCGTGGAGATGTTATTCTGCCCGAGGGAAAATAATCGAATGGGAGTAATCAGATCTCAGATGGATGAATTGTGTTTTGGAGAGCGCAGGCATTTCAAATGAACTGTGAGCTGAATTAGCAGAGTACAATTAAGAGAAACTCAATAGGCTTTAAACTGTGACGGCTGGCTTTGTGTTGGGAGCTTTCTAAACTGTGCTTCTTATGATGGGATTCTGACATGACATGATCTTTCAGACGTGCTTATAGACTTGGTTTCGGCACTGCGGTAAATGTGCTATCTTCTAGATTGCGCTTCATTGAGTTAAAGGGTGTCGGTCATGGTTAGGTAGGAATTGAATTGCCAGAACTGAAGACCGGTATAAGACTACTTCAACCCTGGAGCAGGGCCGAACATAGCTAGTCACCCTACAACCTTTAAACATGGACTTTGGGCAGTCGTTACAACAGAGCGGATGGATTGCTCAAATGACAGAAGCGACTCATCAGTTGAGAAGGTCAACAAGGAAACCGCTACCTAGATGTCTTCCCTCATTTGGACAAAGGACTTATCTCTGATGTCTAACCATGCATTCACACTAGCTTCGACTTTCCGCCTCTTGCCCCCACATCGCTGGTCATCGCTCATCGCCCGTGGGCTGTTCTGAACTCTGTTGGCTGTTGTGGTTTCACTGTGGTCTTTGCCATTACCTTGTACTTGTGGCGAAAGCATCACCACCATTCCTCCATCTCTAGTAGGAACAAATACCCAGGAACCAAGAAAGGAGCATATGGTTCCACAGAGACGAAGATAAAGCACGTACCACTCTGTTCAAACCTCAGTTACTGTTAGCTCACTTTGCTGGTCACTGCCACCAACATTGGCTCGGCTAGCTCTGCATTCACACTGGCAGTGATGCGACAAAGTGGCCAAAATTCATTCATTTTCAATCAGATCTGGTGATCTCCGGCAGCTGCGCAAAAGTTGATTGAGTGAGGATTGAGTAGGGTGGTGTGTGCTTTATCTGCACCACCGTGAAACAGTATGCACCTTTTTGGTTCCTAGATATTTGGTCCTACTATAGATCCAGATGGCTCCTGAATTGGACCAAGTTCAACACTGAAATCCAGCTCCGGACTGGTGAGCCATTTTTGGGGCTGACTGGTCGTCAGTGTTGAACCTGGCCCAGTTCAGGAACCATCTGGGTGCACTGTGAATGCAGCATCTGCACCACTGTGAAACGGTGTGCACCTATTTGACTGTATGGAGACGGTGCTTCCACTGCAAGTAGACCAAGCAGTGCTTTGTTTACACACTGCGCTACGCGGCAGTGATGCGCTACGCAGCTATAAGCATCCTTAGACAAGCTATTTCTCTCCAGAAGTTTAGCTTTTAGCAGGGCTGCATCTGGTTTGCGCTTGGCACCAGTGAAACCGTGGCTGCCAACGGTCGGCTGGAGTTCAGAAAAGCCCATGGGTGATGAGCAGCCAGCGATTCAGGCGACACGAGGTGAAGAGTCTGACTCTTGGTGTTAGCTTGGTTGTATTTATTAGCCTGTAGCTCAGAGGCGAGCAGCCATGATTGGGATTCCTAATGGGATTTTGCCACTCTAAGTAGTGAATTACATAGACCAGTTACGTAGCTCAGAAGTGGAACGTCGTAGTACATCTATCAGCATAGGAACTGAAGTTGATTAGGCTCTTAACGCCTCTTGTTGTTGGTCGCTAGGCCTGAAATTAAAGCTCTAAAGCCTGACCAGCCACAGAACAGTAGAGATGCTATCACTGTTATATAGCAATAAGCTACAAATGAGCAACTAGTAACTGAACGTTAATGACCCCAACCCTACAATGTGATTGAGTAAAACTTAGAATACCTTCCTCACCAATACATCTCTTGAGTAGCAAGTTTAGACACACCCAACTAAATGGAGACAGTCCATATCCTGATATACCACATATCCTCTTGATGTACCACAGTATGATATTCCTCCACATCTCCACCTCTAATATATATTTAGTGGTGTAAAAACTTTGATCACTTTTTCTGCACAGTGTAAAAGCTCTAGTTCTCCTTTCAGTTTAGTGAATATTCATGAGGGACCGACCAATAGAATTGCTCCAAACCTGATTAGAAATAAACCAGCCTCTATATCAGCCTCCACTGCAGGTTAAGAAAGCTCATCCTCCTGTAAAGCTCCATTCTGGAAGTGTTTAAGGTGGACTGTATAATTCCATGAGTGCTGTTTCATAGTTGGATGTCTTCACTGTTATTAAGATAAACATAAGGAGAATCTGCTATGAGGAGCCGTGTCTAAACTTTTGACTGGTAGTGTACATGTAACTGGGTATGCAACTTGGTGCTACCCAGTACCTGCACATTGTCACAGTCCATAGAAAGACAAGTCTCTCCACAACGGTAACTTTACAGGGGAGGGCAAAAGGCTTATTTAATTCTAATGGAAGTCAATGGAACCAGACGTCTTTCCAAGCAGCTCTGGGCCATTTCTGTTGTCCATTCGTCATGAAATTCTTACACAGTGTAAACAGCAGCTGCTGTGTTCAGATGATGCCTAAAAGTAAAAATAAACAAAAATAGTCTGGTACAGTGTTCAGGTACTTTCAGACTAATATTTGTTGAACGCTCTGGGTTTGGACACACTGTTACAGCCGTAATGCTCTGGCGTGCTATGTGTAAGTACATGATTTGGGATGCAGCCACAATGTTTGGCTCCAAACCAAACGTAACACACCTGCTCCTGCTAGGATCTTGATTAGCTGGATCAGGTGTGTTGGGTTTGGGTTGAAAATGGAATCTGCAGGAACTGCAGCTCCAGTAGAAGGTTTGGTGCAATGGCAGAATGGGATATGGCCTGGGAGGATGTTGTTGGGGGTCGGGTTTGAGGGGCTCAATGGGGAGGCTATGGTGGGGTGGAGCAATGGGCCATTGGAGAGGGCAACCAAACAGGTCAGTGAAATCAAGATCCTGGTAAAACGAAAACCTTCACAATGTATGTTTTAGCTTTACTGCTGAAGTGCTAACGTGATTAAGGAACATCAGTGTTGTGCGAATGTAATGAAACAAGTTCTCCACTTACGTACAGGCCATCGAGGTCACTATGGCAAGATATAATCCATAGCGTCTTTTTCAGACTACGTTGACTGAAAGCATATTAAGTGGCTCCGACATCCACTTTCCCTTAACTCCTCTCTGAAGATGCAATCCTGTCAGTGTTGCGCTCAAATACTGTCCAATCAGTATTATAATGTTAACTGCAGGTATCCACACCACAGAATGCTCTTCAGAATGAATAATCGATCTTCTGTCCATGTCTCAGGCCGCCATGTTTGCTAACCCAACACGCCAGACGTCTCAGCATTGAGCTGTAGAGGTTCCTAATGGTGTCCTGTGATAATCCATCTCATGCAGCTTGAATATTCTCACACAGTTCCTGCAGATGGTGCGGTAGGGGTGGAGGTGGAGTGACACCAGGTCTTCTGGACGTGGGACGCGTGACTACAAACCGTTCATCTTGGTGCTGACCACGGTGCCTCCACACATGGATTCTTGGTCGTCTCCACCAAGACAAAAGCGGGACTCGTCACTGAAGATGACCCGCTGCCATTCTGAGTCACTCCATGACAGTCTGGTACAACACCATTGCAGTCTTTGGTGACGGTGACGTGGTGTTAAGGACAGTCGTCGTAACAGTCTGTGTGCATGTAGTCCTGCATGGTGCAGCCGTCTGCAAATAGGATGGCTCATGGAGGACATCACTGCTTGCTGGATGTCCATAACAGCGATGTCTGATGTCAAACCTCACAATGTCAAACCTACCAAGTTTCATTCCTGTCGGTTGCCTCCAAATACTGGTAGGAGCAGAAAGTGACTCAATCCTATAGCTCAAGTGTTTCAACAGTGCTACGGAATAACGGAAGACTGGAAGGAGGACCATGTCTGTAAACCCTCCGTATTCCAATCTAACACCCTATAAATCCACATCCTCACCTTCCGTTCCTTTCCAACAAAGTTTCCACAATCACCACCAGCGCCCCATCAGCTCCCATTTCCTTGGTCTTATATCAGTCCTACCACCGTCGGGAGGTGATGGGGAGTCCGGCATCCAGCTACAGGAAGAAGCCTTCCCATAACTCCAGCCCAAGTTCTCAGATTTCTTCTCTTGAATCTCAATGTTCCCTAGTGCCACCACCACCACATGTAGGAGGGACGGTCTTGCAACCTGTGGTCAGAATCGAACTGTTGTACTCTTGAATGGAAAACTCAATCAATCAATCAATCAATCAATCAATCAGTATTTGCACAGCGCTTTTTACAACTAACGTTGTCTCAAAGCAGCTTCACAGAAAAGCAGTTTATATAAAGGAATAGAAAAAAGTCCATAAACAGACATAGGAAAGGGAATCCGGGTCCAAGCCCCCCCATGAGCAAGCCAGAGGCAACAGTGGCGAGGAAGAAACCTCGAGAGGAACCAGGCTCGAGAGGGGGGACACATCCTCCTCAGGTCGATCCCAGGTGAGGAGAGAAAGACAGAACTAACAGGAGAAGGAGATCGGAACATCTATCAGACCCAGTCTGATTAATCCAGGAGGTAGTGATTGCAAATGTAGAGCCACCCCGTAGGTTCTCTGTTTAAGTGAGAGGTAGAGTTCATGATCAGAGCCAGATGCTGGCGGCTCTATTACGGTCATTGTAGTCGTTGTAGTCATGTCGGGTGACGAGCTGGAGAACCAGGGCAGGAGACCCACAAAACTGGGGGGATCCTGGGAAAACGGCCCGTTCTAGCTCAGCCCCCAGATTATTAATAGCCTTATTCCAGCACCATACAGTAACCGCAAGTGCAGGACGACTTGATCATCAGTGTGAGAGAGTGCACCCCTTTAGTTTGTACACTAATGCACCGTTTATTTTCCTCAGAGCACTCAACCGATGGAAGGTTCGGTGATTTCACAGTGGCCGGCCCACGCAGGGAAAATCAATTCTGTTCAATTTGGGTATTTATAAAGCACTTTTAGCCAAGTGACAGGTCTGTTTTATTTCCTCGGATTGAATCATTTGGAATCTTTTGGGAAGGCTGTGAATGATTTGTTGCTGTACGGGTTTCTAGCCTGGTCTTTTTTAGAACTGTGTTATTCCGTTAACCCTTTGGGGTCCACAAACGAATGTTTCTATTAACGTCTTTGTGTCCAAACCGTTCCTGAATCTGTAGCGTTGCCTCTTTCCCCAGTCACCAGTAGTTGATCCGTGCTTACTTTCTGGATATAAACAAACATCTGGAATAACAGGAAAAATGCTCACAGGTGACCCTGACAGCAAAATGGTTCTGGCCCAATCTGACCCACATTATCCATTTTCCTCTGGCCCATTTCCAAGATGGGTTGATGGCAGTTGGGTGGACCTCTATGGGTAGCAAGACGTGGACTACATATGCACCAAATTAGGCCCCCACCTCTGCCAAAAGTAGGCAACTCTGCCATATCTGTGCCGGAAGTGGACCGGATCTGTTTTGGGACAGGTGCATCCTGTTAGTGCAGCACCATTGGCAGACGGCTGCACCACGCAGGACTACATGCACACAGACCGTTACAACGACTGTCCTTAACACCACGTCACCGTCACCAAAGACTGTAATGGTGTCGTGCCAGACTGTCATGGAGTGACTCAGAATGGCAGCGGGTCATCTTCAGTGACGAGTCCCACTTTTGCTTTGGTGGAGACGACCAACGAATCCGTGTGTGGAGGCACCGTGGTCAGCACCAAGATGAACGGTTTGGTGTCCGGAAGACCTGGTGTCCCTCCACCCCTACCGCACCATCTGCAGGAACTGTGTGAGGATATACAAGCTGCATGGGATGGATTATCACAGGACACCATTAGGAACCTCCACAACTCCATGCCGAGACGTCTGGCATGGTGGGTTAGCAAACACGGCAGCCCCACACCATACTGAGAGACACTACTTAGCTCAATAAATATTGATCATATCAGTCTAAATGTATCATCATTTATTGATCCTGGTAACCTTTATCTTCCTTCCCAACAGCACTGCAGTCCCACACCTCCTTCTGGGTGCAGCTATTGGCATTTCAGAGTCATTTAGATGAACGTACCCTCATGTTACCCAAAATAATGACCTGGTGCTATAAAGTTTGTACCTCGGGCTTACCCAGATAATACCTTTAACGCAGAGCGCAGTAAAAGACAGCATTACCGCAGTGTGGCCGGAGAAGGCCGTGGTGGAGGAGGTACGGAAGCCCTCCAGAACTGGCGTGCAGTAAGGCTGCAGTATATTGAAACTCTTTTATGACTCCTTTCATTGCAACATTTCGTCAATAATGAAAAAGTGCAGGCGGCCGGTTGCTGGTATGAATGTGTGTGTGTGTGTGTGTGTGTGTGTGTGTGTGTGTGTGTGTGTGTGTGTGTGGTCACTGTCCTATTCTGCGGCATCAGCCTCTCGGCTCTGGATTTATGGACCGCCTCGCATTAGTTCATTTAGCGGACTGGTGTCTCTGTCATAAAGCATGTGTGGATAGGAGCGGGGGGTGGATTTATGAGAGCCGACACAGGCAAAGCCCTCTACTCCTCCACTCTACACCCTGCAAGATTTACTGCTGGCCTCAAGTCGGTCTTTCACTCAGTTACACAGGTTCCCGTACTGCCCGGCTCTGCAGATGACCTCATAGTGGTCATTTTGACCTTCTGGAGCTTGTAGGGGGAGTGTTCAAGTTGCACTCTGGTAGTGAAACGAGGGTGAGTGAATATTCATTCATTCATGTCAGTGTTGATCTTCCTGGGAGCTGAGATGACCACTCATTGGGAGGAGGCCTAAGAAAGCTTGACCAGCAGACAGAATGTGTTGGACAGCCTGATCTCCATGCTGTATTAGCTTTAGATCTCTTGTATTTGGTTTGAGTTTGTGGTCAGGAAGCGCCATCAACACACGTCATGGCCTGTTCCACCAACTGGCTAGGTCCCCCGTCACTTGATGCTACTATGCTAGGGGCTAACGTGCTAAGGCTAGCAAATTGTTCCTCCAAGACATATGAAACAGCTCCGTGTGTCCGTCTTTGGTGAAACTGACCAATGGACCAAAGGAAATCGCTAGGGACTTACTTATCCTGGCAGAATCTTTTCATCCTTCATTCAGTCAACTCAGAATTGGAATTAAAATGGCGATTAAGACGTTTACAGGCGCTGCAGCATCTTCTCCTTCCGTACCTCCTCCACCACGGCCTTTTTTTTGGCCACACTTCGGTAATGCTTTCTATTACAGCGCTCTGTGTTAAAGGTATCATGTAGGTAAGCCTGAGGTACAAGCTTCACATGATGTGCAGTGATCCCCCATTACGTGATGCTAGGAGGGTGAGGGCTAGCACATCCTTCCTTCAAGGCATATGAAACACAACTCTATTGCAACATCACTGGACAGCTCAACACGCTTGAAGGAGAACACTAACTGCCAACTTTGCCAAACCTGAATCGGCTAGCCTCATGCCGAATGTTGGGGGAAAGGTATCTGCAGTAATGCCCTCTTGGGTTCCTAGATCTAGATCTGGACCTGTGAATATATCAGACATAGCCATATATTATCTGGACAAACTACCTTCAAAGGGATCAAATTCCTGATCCACTGATGATGGAGCTAATGCTAATGGTTGGACCACGTTGGAGCCTTAAAATGATTCACTGACTTGATTGATTTTGGTTAGCTAATGTGATTCTCTTGGCAGTTGGATAACAAACTGCTTCATTTGGTTGTAAACTAGCCAAACTGAAAGGTTCAGCTCAAGGGTTGGTGAAGGAAGCCCTGGAGAAGCTTGAACTTGAGCTTCATTTCTCAGAGGTTCTTGTTAACTCAAAAAAAAAACTTCTAGCATGCTAGCTTACATTTAAGCAGCCTAGATGACTGAATTTACCATACAGTGCTACGCATCAAGTAAGGCTCTGTAAGCAGTTAGCGGCTAGTCAATGAAAATGTGTAATCACTGCCTAGACTGGCTGGATAGGATAAGCCAATGTCATTTTGGTGCCCCAGGGCCTCGATTTCGGACCACGAACACCGCCCCAACATCGGAGCTACTATGGAAAGTCTGTTTCCAGGACACTGTGAATCTTTGATAGAGCTTAAAAGCTGAGTAAAGGCCATCTATGAAAAACTGACAAATCCAGAAAGCTGATTTTACAGTTCTCAGTCAGGCATCTCGTTGAATCCATGCAATGTACCTGCCTTTTCATCAAAACACTCCAACCCCGGAGGTGATTCCATGCTATCCTAGGACTCTCATCTCATGAAGGAAGAAGATGAAGGTGAGATCAGTCCCATAGCGGACCAATGCAGAGTAGACGGCCCGCGTTCACGGACCCTCTCCGAATCCGCCCCCACCAATGCGCCGATCGACGAATCCGTTGTAAAAGAACATCCCTCTCCTTTACCCTCACCTCTGCTAGCACACGAGGACACGGGGGTGGCTTTCAAAATACCACACCGGCTCCTCAACTCCAAGCGAAATAACCTCACACAGTTTGCCTCTCTCGTTCTCTTTTTGCCTCCCACACTTTCATCCATCTCTGCATCTCTGCATCTTGGCTGTTCAATCAGGCGGCCGTAATTTATACACATTTGACCGCAGGTAAGAGGGAGTGCTAATTAGCTCCTGAGCTTCTGAAAACATCTCGGTTCCGTTCGTTGTCCGGTTACAGTCTCTGGCTCCTCACCTCCCCCAGTAAACACTAGGCCTGCGTTTTGTGCTCGGTCTTTCAAAGCAGGCTCTGCTTGCTCGTTACCCAAAGACGTTCCATACGAGCAGTGATAAGAGGACAGGAAAGTTCAATCACTTGGGGGCAGCATCCGTAAACGTCATTCTCAGTGGTTAGCATCTTGCCCCTTCGCTTTCAATTTGGGGAGAGCGCAAGAAGGCTGCCTCCAACAAACCGATCAACCTTTGTTTTTGTGTAAGTTCTGAACTGACTATGGTAGTTGAAGATAGAGTGTTGGGACTGGAAGCAGGGTCTAGATTGGTTGGTTGATGGTTGGTTAAAGACTTACTTGTGGCCAGCAGTTTTCCATGGACCTTTAAAAGTCAGGAACGAGTAAGAGGAATGGACCCTTAGGACCACAGCATATTTTGAATCTGGTAAGCACTGGAGAAACTCAACACGCTTGGAGGAGACCCTTAAATGCCTATCCTGCTATTCCAGGAGGGAGAGCGAGGGATGGCCTACCCACCCAAAAGAAAGCAAGGCCGGTTATGCTTTCCTGAACTCCCAGCCACAAACGGCCGAGGAATCACAGGGGAATCAAACCTCCCAACAGTCGGGCCAATGCTAGACTCTACGGTTGATACAGTGGGCCGCTTAATCAAAGATGATCAGCAATAACAACAATACCCATTCCATTCCGTTCACCTTATTCCCCTCTGGCTCCTTGTTTGGGTACCACAATTTGATTGCATCCCAGCTCCCAGGTACCTGGCTATACTAATGTGGCACAGAAATGAACTGCATGGATAGGGCTGTTGAATCCTTGGACTGGCGCTCTGGAAAGGGAGGGGAGGGAGTTTTACGGAAAAATGGGAAAACTCTTTGGGGAGAGTGGGAGTTCAGTCACAAAGATGAGTGTAGATAGGGAGAGACCTTGATGTGTGGGGTGGAAATGCGAGGCTGAGCACACACACACATTCGTCTTTCCCCTGTGGCATGCAGCCTGCAACAAGGACTCCCCAGAGAGTGAGAATCTGCTTGTGACCTTGGACCCACACTTCTATTATCCATCGGGGGGCTGTGGGTGTGTGTGTGCTTACACATATGTATGTATGTGTGTGTGTGTTCTCTCTTAAACACCCAGGCATTACTCTACTGTCAGCCCGAACCAGCTCTGCTCAGAGATGCTCAGGTGCAGATGGTTTGTGAGCGAGTTTTAAAGCAGGCTGAGCTACAAAGAAACAGAAAAGCAGCGGCCCTTTTGATCCTTCCCAAACTCCGGCGAGGGCTGGGTTCCACCGAAGATGGGTGACTGAGGTGCAAGGACAGCACTAGACAAAATGAGAGAGATTTCAAGCGATGCTTTTATGTGCTGACCAATTTTCTACCTGAGGACCAGAATAAGTCTTGGATGGACAGTAACTAACTTCTCAAGATCCCCTGAATTAGACGCCTACGAACCTAAACCTGCACCACTGCAGTCAACAGCGTCTACTGTCCAGCCATATTATGTAAGCTTGGTCAGTCCAGTCCAGTCCCAGAGTACCCTGAAACCGTAAACAGCACTACCAAATACATATTTGTTGTGATTTATGGGGGTACAATAGACGTCCTCCTATTGGAGGTTTGTCAGCTAATGAGCATCGTAATGCTAACCATACACTAGCAGACTTTGAAAAGACTCTGAAAAGACGTTTAATAGACTAAAGTCTGACACCGTCTCACATCTAAAGACTAGTCACAGACTTTTAGTCTCAGGCTATGATTTTGCAAAGACTGGGAATCTTGCAGAGTCACTATTTACAAGACTGCA
>CM067495.1:21747608-21771943 GCA_034552555.1 Semaprochilodus insignis | reverse complement strand
ATACTGTATTACCCTGTTCTTCAATGGTCAGGACCCCCACAGGACCACCACAGAGCAGGTATGATGTGGGTGGTGGATCATTCTCAGCACTGCAGTGACACTGACGTGGTGGTGGTGTGTTCGTGTGTAAATGCCATATTTATATCATCCTTCTTTTTAGCTCTGATCGTTATCAGATATATAATTATATATAATTGTCATGTGTTCAGTGTAAAAAATTAGAATTTAAAATTCTACTTGTATTTCTAATGAGTTTTGATTTATTCATGGGGGGATTGAATAGCAATTAAATTTATGTATTTATTTATAATTTATATATTAAATTAGAATTAAATAAGTATTTACTTACGTTCTTAAATATATTTTTTTATTATTTATTTAGTTGTTTTAGTTGTTTAATTTTTATTTACTGTGGGGATTGAAAGACATTTATTTAGTGTGATCATTTTTATATATATATATTTTACATTCTTAAAAAGTCATTTTAATTTGGTGTTTCATTTTATTTATTGAGTTATTTAGTCATTTGGTTTTAGTATACGTTTTAATTATTGTTGGGTGTTTTATTAGCATTTTAGTGTTTATTTTTATTGATTTTTTTTTTAATATAAGAAAATTTATATCTTTTTTTAAAAAGTATATATTATAAAAATATAATGTTTTATATTTTACATGATTTAACCGTTTAAACATGGCCACAGACTCGAGCCTTATTGGCGGACGAATCCTGCTGTGTACGTACCTGCACATGGCAGTTTCTGGACATGGTTTGGGTCAGTTGTGTGGTTTTTCCATGGCTGTATTGTGTGCTGTAACAGGAGTGCAGGCGAGATAAGAGCGTCTGAATGAGAATCCATTCCTCCCCTTCATTCAGCGCGCGCGAGACAGACAGGTGAATCAGACGAAACAGACGCTTCTTCCAAAACCATCTTTACAAGAGCAGGTGAACGAGACGGCAGAGCCTTCTTTCAGTTTCCCAGGTCTTAAAGCCTGTCGTACTCTAGCAGCGTTTAAAACCCATATAATACTGAGTCTTCACTTTGTCTAACCAGACACGACACGCCTGGCATCTTAATCTTGCTGCTTTGGTTCTGTACTGGAGCTACGACCCTGCTGTGTAATAACAAACGGAATGTAATACCAATGTAATACCAGTGTAGTAAACAAGTGCAGGACTGCAGTGCTATATGGAATGTAGATTACCAGGATCAATAACTGATGATCAATTTAGACTGATATGATCAATATTTACTGAGCTACACATACAGAAGTCTGTCTCTCAGTATGGAGTCGGACCACCATGTTTGCTAACCCAACACACCAGACGTCTCGGCATGGAGCTGTAGAGGTTCCTAACAGTGTCCTATGATAATCCATCCCATGCATGGGTATCCTCACACAGTTCCTGCAGATGGTGCGGTAGAGATAAGGCCCGTAACTGCTTACGCCACTTGAATCATTAGCATGTCTCACAGTGTTAAACCTACCCACCAAGTTTCATTCCTGATGGGTGATTCCTTCTGGGTGCAGCTATTCTTTTAATGAAGATCAATCTGACAGACTGAATTTTCCCATTCCACCTTAAATGCTGCTAAGGTTCCAATCTGCCACCTTAAGCCTTATAATACCTGCTGCTACAATTAAGGTGGAATGAGAAAATTCAAACAAGAACCCAGTCAATATGGCGCTGAACGTTAGTGCTGCCAGAATGTTAATGCTGCACCATTTAAGGTGGAACAGTACATTGGAACAAGAAGCATCTCTGAGAAATGACAGCTTTGAGTGCTGTTTGTCTGATGGGGACAGTGTTGGTTGTTCTACCAGGTCTAATCTCCTCAGAAACACCTCCTCAAAAAACCTGTTTCAAATGCAGTAAACACAGAGTAGTCAAGTCTTTGCACTAGAAGAAAGAAATGACTTCTATAAAATTCAGTCCAGCATCCAAGTGGTTTCATAACAGCCTCATATTCCCATCTGAGCCGCAGTATTTGGACAGGACTTGAGTCATCCACCACCTAGACCCCTCAGGGGATCCAAACCACCCCACCCCAAACACACACTGTTTCAGCTCAATCCTCTGCGGAACGTCCGACAGCTTGGAGTCTAAAGCTCGCAGTGCTTCTCTGGGAGTCGCTACACCCAGTGCAATTATTTTTTTCCTGCTGACATCACATAATGAAAGTCTGCTTGTTTTCTCTCCTCCCTCTCACGCTAGCGGTGGAAAGAAGAGACATAAGTGGACCTACAATTGGCTTTGTTGAGATATTAGCTTTATATCTATAACTACTGTACGCTAGAATAGGAGATATCGGTCCATACACCGCATCAGTAAACTCTACCGTACGCTAGAATAGGAGATATCGGTCCATACACCGCATTAGTAAACTCTACCGTATGCTAGAATAGGAGATATCGGTCCATACACCACATCAGTAAACTCTACCGTACGCTAGAATAGGAGATATCGGTCCATAAACCGCATCAGTAAACTCTACCGTACGCTAGAATAGGAGATATCGGCCCATAAACCGCATCAGTAAACTCTACCGTACGCTAGAATAGGAGATATCGGCCCATACACCACATCAGTAAACTCTACAGTACGCTAGAATAGGAGATATCGGTCCATAAACCACATCAGTAAACTCTACCGTACGCTAGAATAGGAGATATCGGTCCATGAATAATTTTGACTTTGAACAGAACAGGGCTAAATGTACATGCATGTAGCTGCTGGTTTTACTACATCACCATGAAAACACGGTCGACTAAGCTGATAAAGACCTTGGCCATAGTGGGGGTGCAAAAAAAGCTGAGCTGGAAGGGACCCCCCCCCGCCGAGCCAAAAAACCCCACTGAAGTCCTTTCCTCAAGGTCGGCCCACTGACCGTGAACATTATTGCTGTTATTTCTTTTTTCCCTCTTTTTATCAGCATTCCTTCTTTTCGGCTGTTCTGTTCCTCGCTCCTTTCCATCTCCTCTTTTCTCCTTCTGTCAACATTTTGTGTCACACTAATAATCAGTATGGTCACGCGGTATGACAGTTATTGTATAATGGGAGATATAATGGCCACAGTGCTGCATGTACTACTATCTAACCATGACTGTGTTTGGTTGGAAGTTGAAGGTGTTGGTGAGAGATACCGCCCGTCAACAGCTTGACCACACATTATATCCCTTTGTTGGGATACCAGCACTTTCTGGTGGTTAAGCCATCATTGTGCTATCAAATGTTCAGAATTTAAGCCCACCACACCAAAAAATGAGACCCCTGTGACTAACCGTACCTAGTAGCTAGGATTTGGCCTGAACTGGACAAGTGTCTGGATGTAGGCCACATCAGTGTTCAGACACTCTTGCCTCAAAGAATGGTGCAGTTGGGCCAGATTTGGTGGATGCCTTCCCTGGCACAATTCCGAGGAGAATTCCCTGTAGACTGGAATTTTAGCCTCTGCTGGTAGACCCGTATGACCGTACGCTGCTTCCATACACCTGCAGATTCAGCTACTTCCTTCACACTATGGTCTTTGGCACGCCCAAATGCAGTCATTCCTTTTAGCCAATCATTAACATCTGCTCTGGAGCCATTTTCCACACAAGGAACGAGACATTCACCTCTTCCCAATCTATGGATCCCGTCACTCACACCCTGCAGGGATTCATAGCCCCATCATCCTCGTACAGCGCCACCTGCAGGAGCCTGAAGTTACTACTCATTGGGAAATGAGGGCGAGGTCTGCCTTGCTTCTTCCCAGGGTTGAATAAAACAGCACGTTGGACTTGATGTGAAGGTCACACTGTGTTAGATGCCGTCTCACCCGTTATACCCATTTTCGAGGCTCAGGGTCCAGAATGCCGAACTGCACTTATTGATTTCAAGGCCATTTTTGGTAACCGTTGATAAGCTGCCAAGGGTTTCGAGCTCTAATGAACACGAAGCTGCACTAACAAATAGCTGTTTATTCCTAGCGAACATTCATGGCTTATTCTCCTTGCCTCTCTGGAAAGAGGGGAACTTCAAATCTCAGACTTCTTTCCCGTTTTTGACGGGCAGTGTACCAAGGCCTCTCCGCAGTAACTGTCAAGGATGGTTTCCAGTGTTCCGTCTCCCCGTGTGCCTTCATTAAACAGGCATTATCACAAGGACAGGCCCTGAAATGGTGCTGTCTAATCTTAGCGCTACCTGGTTTTCCACTGTGGACGAGCTCTCTCAAGGAAAGCCGTCCACAGTATGCTAAAACCGTCAACGCCACGGCCGGAGGATTCCATGCCAGATCTCAAAGAGGTGAAGACAACACTGATTACGCAATGCCACAGTGAGGAAGCAAGCCCTTTGTTGGGTGTCTCTGAAGCTGCTTACTGTAGTCCAGCAGGGGCTTGCATTAGAAGTACAGGCTCTGTCTCGGAAGTGAATGCAGCCTAGTTTGAACACAGCTGCATTGCGTTCCACTGGGAGGGACCTTCATCACGGCAAAGCCTTATGTGAGCATAGCTGCACCCAGAAGGAATCAACCCACAGGAATGAAACTTGGTGGGTAGGTTTAACATTGAGACATGCTAATGACTCTAGTGACGTAAGCAAGGACGGGCCTTATCGCTGTACCTGACTGACCCAACAGCCACGATTGCGGAAATTCAGCGAGCAGTGATTATCACGGATTATCACAGGGCACCATTAGGAAGCTCTGCAACCGAGACGTCTGGGGTTAGCAAACATGGCAGGCCGACACCATACTGAGAGACAGACTTCTGTATGTGTAGCTCAATAAATATTGATCATATCAGTCTAAATTTATCATCATTTATTGATCCTGGTAACCTTTATCTTCCTTCCCAACACCACCGCAATCCCACACCTCCTTCTGGGTGCAGCTGTTCTTTTGATGATGAGGGTGCATTTGTGCCTCCGCTGTTTTTGTAGCACCATTGCTGCATTCTCAAAAAGGTTACTTTCAGCCCTGTTTCATGTTCAGCTCGTCTCCAATTCAGTCGCATCCAGTTATGCAGGCTTTCCACCGTAACCCAATAATACCAGCGCTAGGAGGCTGAAGGCTTGCTCATGCTTCCTGCGAGTCATGTGAAGCCACCGAGCCAACTTCCACTAACACAACATTATTGGACAGCTTAGTGCGCTTGGAGGAAAACACTAACTGGCAATTCTGTTACGTTAGCCAGACACCCACGGTGGCTAGCAACACGCTAACTGATTGAGAAGAACGAGGGGCATCCAGCCCACCCAGAGAGATCAAGGCCAATTGTGCCGTCTTGGCCCTCCAGCCGTGGTTGATGGGGCCGGACTGTCGCACCAGCACTCCAACCACCGGTCTCACAGTGACTAGCATCTTTAGCAACACCCAAGTTTCCATATCCACCCCATAATGGAACTGCACTTTGAAAGTTGCATTATGTATGTAGATGCTGCATGGAGTCTGGGCCGCATTCCGGCCAATTAGCTTCTGGCATATATGCTAGTGTTTGGTAATGCGGTATAGCTCAAATGAAGTATGCTGGAGACAGATAAGGACGAGGCCTGGGTGGGTAATGGCCCAACTTTACAGCCGCTGAGCGAGACTGGGGCTTGGTGGCCAATATCCATTAAAAATGGGCTGTACTTGTTGTTTCCCACCCCATAAATTCACCTCGCATAAACATATTTGCTCACGCAAGGAGACCTAAAGAGAGAGAAATTAGCGCATTGCATCATCTAGCCGAGCCGTCCACATTCATTAGAATCGCCAGCGTGCTTCTGAGCTGGCGTCCCACTAAATCTTCCGCAGTGCGAGTCAGGCCCCAGGAGTGGAGCTATTAGAGGCCTAGCAGCGGGCTGATAAATGGGCCGGTTGTGGCCCGGCACAGGAGTCCGAGTGTGTGTCCTGACAGCCCCTGCCTAGCTGAGTGTGGGGAGATCAGCACAGCGAGCGCTGCTGAATGTTAATCCACCTGTCTGCTGCTCTGGGGAAGGGGCCTGGATGAGAAATGGCAAATCCCAGCAACATTCCATGGAATGTTGGCTGTCAGGAGCGACTGTCGTGTTCGGCTGTGGAGGACGAGGGCGAAGATGCTAAGCTCGCTCTATGTGTATGTTCTGTGGAGCTCTAAGGAGACATAGTGAGTGTCTGTAACGTTATGCCTAATATTATTCGTGGGTGTTTCTAATAAAGTGGCCAGTAAGTGGAAGTACAAGTCAGGTGTTTCCGATAACGTGGCCAGTTAGTGAAGGTACGAGGTAGGTGTTCTAATAAAGTGGCCAGTGAGTGGAAGTAGAAGGTATAAGGGGGGGTGTTTCTAATAAAGTGGCCAGTGAGTGGACGCACAAGGTGGGTGTTTCTAACAAAGTGGCCAGTGTGTGGAAGTACAAGGTTGGTGTTTCCAATAAAGTGGCCAGTATGTGGAAGTAGAAGGTAGGTGTTTCTAATAAAGTGGCCAGTGAGTTGAAGTACATGGTTGGTGTTTCCAATAAAGTGGACAGTAGTTGGAAGCACAAAGTTGGTGTTTCTAATAAAGTGGCCAGTTAGTGGAAGTACAAGGTTGGTGTTTCCAGTAAAGTGGCCAACAGCTGGTAGTACAAAGTTGGTGTTTCCAATAAAGTGGACAGTAGTTGGAAGCACAAGGTAGGTGTTTCTAATAAAGTGGCCAGTGAGTGGAAGTACAAGGTTGGTGTTTCCAATAAAGTGGCCAGTTAGTGAAGGTACAAAGTGGGTGTTTCCAATAAAGTGGCCAGTGAGTGAAAGTACAAGGTGGGTGTTTCCAATAAAGTGGCCAGTGAGTGAAAGTACAAGGTGAACGTGGCCAGTTTTAGACAGAACTCCCCCTCAAAAGGCGATCTGGAGATTCACCCACACTCGTGAACGCAGAGTGACCGCTCCCTCTTTCCCTGTCTTCACGCTTCCCCTCAGTAAAGCCTATTCCTCTGGAAGCGCACACACACACACACACACAGACTCGTTTGTCAGGCGTGTCAGCTTGCATGGGTAGAGAGCGCCTCGCGCGCTGTCACGGCGGGCTCAGTGTGTGTGTGTGTGTGTGTGTGTCATGCTCAGTATCTATGAAGGCCTGCGGTGTGTTACACTAAACATTCATCTCTGTCCCTCGCCGAGCCCGCGTCTCCGGCGCTGCTGATATCTACACTAACCCGTGCAGGCAGCACACTGACGCCGCCATCTGCGCTTTCACATGCTGCCATTGTGTTTGATCATTCCCAATGCTTCGCTCTTCCTACTGCATCCAGAAATCTGCTGTTCGTTCATTATTGGTGGTTTGTTTTCAGGTCCATCACACACAGTGAAGTACACCGTGTCTCTTACAGTGGGGGCGGATGGACTTGAATGGCCATGGTGCCTGTTAACTGGCCAAATTATTTGTTGCTATGTAATAAGGGGTGTCATAAATTTTGCATGGGCTTTCAATTTCGATTCGACTGGGGAACCTTCCAGACGTTCCGAGATGAACTGATGACGTTTGGGGCATGTTCGATTCCAACTGGTAATATAGAAATAGACTTGCTAGGTAGATGCAGCCATGTTAGCTCATCCATTGGTTAGCTAAACAGAAAGCCTTATGTGTAGGATTGACTTCCAACAATTAGGCAGTGAGAGTAGAATCAGCCAATCACATACAAGCAGCAGTACCCCAGCCAGGTTCCAGGTAGTTGCTAGGAATGGAAAGAATGGATCCCTGTTAGAATAATTGGAATAATTGACCAATTGTACTTGCACACAGAGGAATTTGACCCATCCGTGTAGTGAAACACCCACACTCTAGTGAACACACATACACACTAGGGGGCAGTAAGCACACTTGCCCCAAGCCATGGGCAGCCCTCTGCACGACACCAGGGAGCAGTAGGAGTTAGGTGCCTTGCTCAAGGGCACTTCAGTCATGTCAGTAGAGGAAACCAAACCAGTGACCTTCAAGTCACAAGGCAGGTTTCCTAACCTCCAGCCCACAACTGTCCCACAACCAGCCACCGACTGCCCCAGGTCCATCCCACAACTGCCCCACATCCAGCCCATTACTTCCCCCTACGTCCAGCTCACGACTGCCCCAAACGTCAAGCTTACGACTGCCCCAAACGTCAAGCTTACGACTGCCCCCATGTCCAACCCACAACTGCCCCAACATCCAACCCAAGACTGCCCCAAAGTTCGACCCATGACTACCCCAACATCCAGCCCATGACTGTCCAATCTCCAGCTCATGACTGCTCCTCATCCAGCCCACGACTGCCCCCCATGTCCAGCCCACGACTCCATCCTGTCCAGCCCATTACTTCCCCACGTCCAGCCTATGAATGCCCCCACATCCAGCCTATTACTTCCCCCTATGTCCAGCTTATGACTGCCCCAAACGTCCAGCCCACGACTGCCCCCATGTCCAGCCCACGACTGCCCCCATGTCCAGTCCATGACTGCCCCCACATCCAGCCCATGACTGCCCAATGTCTAGCCATCAATTGCCCCCACGTCCAGCTCACGACTGCCTCATGTCCATCCCATGACTGCTCCAGATTACTGGGTGAAGTATGGATATGCCAGTCATATACATATACCATATTAATTGCTTATCTTATGAGTTATTTTTATTTTATAAGTTTTATACAGACTGAATTACCCCGGGTCTTTGGGAGCACCAGTAAGTTATTAAAACGTACTGTCGTTATACATTTATCATCAGTTCTTAATAAGTCTTGTTAAGATTTGACTGCCTCATTACGAATAGTCTGGCATTCTGCCTGCTAATTTTTTAAAAGAAATTAATTCTTTAATTCTTGACGTTCTACAACTTTCTCCTAGGATCCAACATCTATAGAAAAATGTGTTTATGTATAGGGCTTCCTACAAATCAGCTGAACTCTGTAAAATTCATAAATTTATCTGCAACATTTTTCTTTTTCAAATTTGATTTGAAAATTTAATTTGTGATTACAAATTTCTAAACTGTGATTACAAATTTTAGAATGCTAGTCTATTTTTCAAACGACCCATTTTCTCCTTCTCCCTCTTGGTCATCTTCTTTTTTATTATTATTATTTTCTTATTATTAATATTATTATTAAATAAATGAAGTGATGTGTTAACTCAGACTGCACTATGCTACTGTTTCACACTGGGTCCTGGTGAACAGAGCACCACTGACTATTATCACAGTGGTTTTAGATGACTGGGTTCAGACCCTCTTGTCGGCACTCTGGTGTGGACGAGTGGTTCGGCTTTAGGAGGCAGGGAAAAAGCCCCCGCTGTAGGTGAAGCAGCAAAAGCAGGCAGCTCTTCTGTTCGTGCCACTCGTCGTCTGTAATGTTATCACAACTGTCACATGCCTTTGGGTGTTGGGACTCACAGGGGCCATGCTGGCCCCGGGGCCCCTTTCAACCCTGCGCTCTTTTATCTGATGCCTACACCCCTCTCCCCACCAACCCCACCACCATCCACTGAACGGCTTCTACAGACAGTATGGATATTACCCAGAGTGCCGTTGCATAACAAAGCCGGCTTGAAATAAAGGTATATTTGGCCTGGCAGTGCTGAGAGTGTGGACCGCTTAGCACTTCTGGGCACCATCAACCTTTACACCATGCATACCTTGCCAAATCATGCTTTGATTTACAATGTGTAGGAACAATTTTGGGGGGGAAATGTTGCTCTAGGTCTTCTAGAGGTTCTAGATATGTCACTGACAGTGAAATACACTATATGACCAAAAGTATGTGGACATACTACCTTACTGATCATTGGGTTTCAGTCCATACACAAACACTGGCAGTAGAATGGGGTCATATTGAAGTGCTCAGTGATGTAATCGAGGCACTTTCACAGGATACCACTATTGACACAAGCCAGTTTGTGACACCTCGGTCCCGCCAAAGCTGCCCCAGACGACTGTAAGTGCTGTTGCCGTGAAATGGAGGCATCTAGGAGCAGCAACAACAGCTCAGCCATGAGGTGGTAGACCATGCAAACGCACTTCTGGAAGAAACGTCAGCACAAGAACTGGGTGCTGGGAGTTTCAGAGATGGGTCTCCATGGTTGAGCAGCTGCACACAAGCCTAAGATCAGCCCTAAGGCAATGGCAAGTAGTGGCTGGAGTGGTGAAAGCATCACCGCTGGACTCTGGAGCAGTGGAACTGTGTTCTCTGGAGTGATGAAACACACTTCACTATCTGGCTGGTCTGATGGAGGGATCTGGGTTTGGTGGATGAATCCAGGAGAACGCTCCCTACCGGAGTGCCAACAGTAAAGTTTGGTGGAAGGGTTCCTCTCAGTGGTTCTTTATGCTTCAGCGATACTGTCCCTTCAAGGGTTGGTTCCTCTTAGTGTGTTAGGAAGTTTCTCCGTTTGAAGTTTCTCCTTTCAGTGGATCTTAATGGTTTCACAGATCCTTTCCTTTTGAGTCTTGGTTCCTCTCAGTGGGTTTTCATGGCTTTAGAGATATCTTCTGTTTGAGTTTTGGTTCATCTCAGTGGTTCTTAATCCTTCAGAGATCTTTTCCTTTTGAGTCTTGGTTCCTTTCCAGTGGTTCTACATACTTGCTAAGATGTATTCCTTTTGATTTGTGGTTCCCCTCAGTGGTTTTTCATCATGCTTTTAAGGGATTTCTCCTTTTGAGTCTTGGTTCCTCTTAGTGGTTCTCCATTCTTTTTGAGATGTTTTCCTTTCGAGTCTTGGTTCCTCTCAGTGGTTCCTCATGGTTTTAAAGATCTCTTCATTTTGAGTCTTGGTTCACCACCTTGGTTCTTCTAGCTTTTCGAGATCGTTTCCTTTTGAGTCTTGGTTCACCACCTTGGTTCTTCTAGCTTTTCGAGATTGCTCCCTGTTGTGTCTTGGTTCACCACCTTGGTTCTTCTAGCTTTTCGAGATCGGTGACTTTTAGTGGTTCTTCATACTTTCGAAGATCTTCTCCTCTTAAGTTGTGGTTCTTCATTAAGATGGCAAATATGGAGCAGTGTTGTTGGTGGTGGTGTATAAGGGTAATGCTGGTTTTGTTGATCATGTAGTCTTTTAAATTCCTCCACTGAAGCATTTATATGGCACTGCTGCTCGTACAGATCACTCTTCATTTGTTCTGCTGACCCCTGTCTAGCACCATGTAGCAGGAGCGCCGTCTCCACTTTATCGCTCCGTGTAACGTTCAGGCTGTTGCCGTAGATTACTGTAATAAACCCACCATCCGTTACGTTCCTTACTAATTGTCAGTCCTGCCATCGGCCTGCACGGCGTCTTCAAGCTCCGCCGAGCCGAGCGTGAGGCAATAACAATGAAGACTGGAGTGTTAATGTCACTCAGTGAAGGATGGCGGGGAGAGGCCAGTGTCCTGACGGAGGCATTCATTTCACTCCATTGACTTTAATATTGCTTCCCTCTGTAATAAGCACGGCTCTTCAAGTCGCATTCGCTTAATTCAGCAATTATCGATTCAGCGATGGAGGCCAGATGACCAGGTCAAAGCCCCCCGCTGTGGACTAGGGCCTCATATTGAATGTTGCGTATCTCAGTTATGTAAAACATTGAACTGCGAATAAACGAATGTTAATGAAAGAGAGGGAAACTGACCGGCCACTTTTTCAGAAACCCCTATCTTACCACCCAAATTATACCTGGTCAATGTAGGGTCAGAAAATGACCAATGATGCCTGAGGGTAGAGGCCAGCTGGCCCACTGTGCAGCAACAGTCACTGATTGGACTCACAGAGTTGGTGTTTCTAATAAAGCGGCCAATTAGTTGATGTGTAAGGTAGGTGTTTCTAATAAAGTGACCAGTGAGTGGAAGTACAAGGTAGACGTTTCTAATAAAGTGGCCAGTGAGTGGCAGTACAAGGTAGGTGTTTCTAATAAAGTGGCCAGTGAGTGGAAGTACAAGGTAGACGTTTCTAATAAAGTGGCCAGTGAGTGGCAGTACAAGGTAGGTGTTTCTAATAAAGTGGCCAGCGAGTGGAAGTACAAAGCAGTAATTTCTAAAAAATTGGCCAGTGTGTGGAAGTACAAGGTAGGTGTTTCCAATAAAGTGGCCAGTCAGTGGAAGTACGAGGCCTATGTCGGGAACAAAGAGGCTGGTGTGGGTTAATTCCTCAGTCATATCAGGAACATTCCGTATGGAGCGTACGCAGACTTCCAGGCTGGGAAAGATAACCCTGCGTGCTTGTGTTGCCTTTAGGGTGTGTCGTGCGAGATGGGGTCAGCGGGGGTCACCTCAGAACCTCCAGTCTAGTTAAGAGAGTTGTGGAGTGGCACTCTGACCTGTTAGCCTGCAGAGCAGAGCCGACTGTGTCAGGTTCCATTAGCGGGCTGCTCTTTAATATGACCACAGAGAGCGAAAGAGAGCGGGCCACCACCGCGGGGCACAACTCAGCCTCATGCTTTCTGACACCACATCCTGATAGAGCCTGACTGACTAATGACGCATGCACACCACTCCAGCTCGGAGGAGAAACATCTCGCAAAGTTGAGGATGTCTATCGTTTCTAACATTGTTGGCTGAATGGGCAACTTTTTGGGCCATTTGGTTCCCTCATGCTCACGGAACTGCCTCGAATGACTGAACACAGGCCTATCGGACACAAGCTTTAAACCGACCCAGATCCGGAATATTCCCTCTATCATGTTTTCGGGAGTTAGGCAGTGAGACACTGTAACTTCAGGGTCTTCTGGGTCTGCAGCGTTTATTCCTAATATGCTTGGAGTCTTTCCTTTAGAGTCTTGGTTCCTCTTGGGTTCCTCTTCTTGCTTTTAGAGATCCTTGCTTTTTGAGTTTTGGTTCGTCTCACTGGTTCTTCATACTTTTAGAGATCTTTGACTTTGGAGACTTGGTTCCTCTCAGTGGTTCTTCTGAGTCTTGGTTCCTTTCAGAGGTTCTTCTTCATGTTTTTAGAGATGTTTTCCTTTAGAACCTTGGTTCCTCTCAGTGTTTCTTCATGCTCTCAGAGATCTTTTCGTTTTGAGTCTTGGTTCCTCTCAGTGGTTCCTCCTCATGCTCTAAGGAGATTTCCCCTTCTGAGTCTTGGTTCCTCTGTGTGATTCTTCATGCTTTTTTTTTTTTTTTTTAGGAGTTTCTCCTATTGAGTCTTGGTTCCTCTCTGTGGTTCTTCTGAGTCTTGGTTCCTCTGTGTGATTCTTCATGCTTTTTTTTAGGAGTTTCTCTGTTTGAGTCTTGCTTTCTCTCAGTAGTTCTTAATGCTGCTAGGGAACTTTTCTTTTTCTTTTTTGGTTCCTCTCAGTGGTTCTTCTGCCTGCTTTTACAGAGTTTCTCCTACTGAGTCTTGGTTCCTTTCAGTGGTTCTTCATGCTTTTAGAAATCTTTTTCTTTCGGGTCTTGGTTCCTCTCAGTGGTTCCTCCTCATGCTCTAAGGAGATTTCTTCCTTCTGAGTCTTGGTGTCTTTCAGTGGTTCTTCATGCTTTTAGAGATCTTCTCCTTGAGAGTCTTGGTTTCTTTCAGAGGTTCTTCTTCATGTTTTTAGAGATGCTTTCCTTTAGAACCTTCGTTCCTCTCAGTGTTTCTTCATGCTCTCAGAGATCTTTTCCTTTTGAGTCTTGGTTCCTCTCAGTGGTTCCTCCTCATGCTGTAAGGAGATTTCCCCTTCTGAGTCTTGGTTCCTCTCAGTTCCTCTCATGCTTTCAGAGATCCTTTCCTTTTGACCCTTGTTTCTTCCCAGTGGTTCTTCATCATGCTTTTAAGGAGTTTCTCCTTCTGAGTCTTGGATCCTTTCAGAGGTTCGTCTTCATGTTTTTAGAGATGTATAGAACCTTGGTTCCTCTCAGAGGTTCTTCTTCATGTTTTTAGAGATGTTTTCCTTTAGAACCTTGGTTCCTCTCAGTGTTTCTTCATGCTTTCAGAGATCCTTTCCTTTTGAGTCTTGGTTCCTCTCAGTGGTTCCTCCTCATGCTCTCAGAGATCTTTTCCTTTTGAGTCTCGGTTCCTCTCAGTGGTTCTTCTTCATGCTTTTGGAGATCTATATCCACACTGTGCAATAAACCTGAGCTAAAGCAGGAGAACCCCTGCAGTCTGGGCCCAGTGAAACCTCCTTCACCACCGCTAACACCAAACACACATGCTCTGCAGCTGTGGGACAACACTGCACATGCTAACAATATACCAACACAACTTTTCATCTTCCTAATAAATTCTATCGTTCCAACACATCCCAAACAATTCCGGGCATTCCTTTAACAATATTCCCGAATCGCTCTATTGAGATGTCCTGATTTGTTCCTTTGCGGTGGGATTGTACGGGCATACGGGCTTCTCATAACCTTCATTATTGCATCCATTACCTCCCATCCATCTCCATCACTACAGTCAAATAAATGTCATCTGTCAGATGCGCACCACTGCTGTGCACCCTCCCTCATCTCTTCCCATCCCTCCACAGCTCCATTCCTGAAATCAGAAACGTGGAGAGTTTATGACTGACAGAAATACCAGTATTCTAAAGAACTGATAATTCATATAACTGATAGAACTGGCCAGTGCAGTTCCATGTGGCCATACAGAACATTTCAATAGACAGGTTATATAGTTCAGCAGTGGAACAGTTTACCAGTTCAGATTAGACCAGCAGTATCAGTACTGGGGATGCAACTGAAATTATTCAGACGAAAATGGTGGAAAAAACACTTAAACAAAAACAATTAATGTAACACTGTGAATAAACATGTTTAATTTTGTTCGGTTTTGGGTTTGGCCAAAAACATTCATTTCGGTGCATCCCTAACCAGTAGAACTATTTAAAAAGCAGCTGAAGACGCATAATTCTAACTTTTTAATATAAACTTTTAATCAAATTTTTTGTCAAATTTTGTAGCTATAACCTTTTAAATTTTCTACTTTATTGATCTTAATTTTACTGTACTTTTTATTTTATAATTTTTTATGAATATAAAATGCATAATACAATATTAAAATATATTTATATCAGTATAAATGCATAAAAGTCAAAATCGACAAAAATGGAGATACATGGTTTTCATTGGTTATGACACTCTTGCTTAACTGGTGGGATTTTACGCCAGTGGTCTGTAATCTTAGAGCCTTAATAATGAAATATCAATCAGTCAGGCCCTAATCACCAGCACTTCACTAGTTTTGAACACTAATGCTAATTAGTTATCATTGCCCACTCCAGCAGCAGAGCCTTGTGTTTGAAACCAGGCTCCTCCACCGCACAGTACTCTCTAAGAATATGGATCTAAGTGAATGAGGTTCCTGATCTTTCGATGCTATTGGCTGGGCGTGGGTCCCAACAATCCTCGAAATGTCACACTTTCTGGTATTTACATCTCGCTCTCGTCATTTGAGCAGCGTATTATCGATCCGGGACCTGACGAGTAAGGAGGGGTTGGGGGGCGTTCACATCGTTATAATTACAGATCCGTTGGGTGTTCATACCAAACGTACGTGAGTTACTCCTCAGAAACTCTGTGGGAGTTTAATCTGCACTGTTTATTCTTTTTATTGTGGTTCATTTTCATTAATAGAAAAAAAGAGGTTATGCTGGGGAAGATGTCTGTTAGTAACTCTATCCTGTTATCTGGGTACCGTGTGGCTCTGTTCTGTATTGGCGCAAGAGTTTTGTCCGTTCCGACCAATTTCCCTGCACTGTCTTATTCAGGTGTAATTAGAGTGGGCTTCCATGTATGAGAGCGAACCTGAGTGGCTGGACTAACAGTCTCCACAATATACCGGCAACTGTGTGGTGTTCATTGGGGTGTAGAATGGACTTGGTACAACAGAACATGTGTATATCGATCTCCAAGGCTCCGTCTTGGAAACTACCTGCTTGTTCTGCTGCAAGCCAAATGATCTCAATTTCAAATTTAAGGTAGTATGGACAGAACCATACACAGAAGGTATGTGATTTTGGTCACTATGATCTGGTCCTAGATTGAAACCGGCTGTTTTCAGAATCAGAATCAGAATCAGAATCTCTTTATTTCACCAAGTATGTTACACATACAAGGAATTTGTCTTGGTGAGAGCAACACGTATGACAAGTAACAAAAACACAGAACACAGATTATTTACAAAAATTACACTAAACAATAAATATCTGAATACCTGAATATCTACAGAAAGAGAACATCTGTACAGGTGTGCAAATAGGCAGAGTGCAAATAGGCAGAGTGCAAATAGGCAGAGTGCAAATAGGCAGAGTGCAAATAGGCAGAGTGCAAATAGCTGTTCAGTCCGGTTTGGTACAGTTCAGTTGTATGTTTTAAGGTTTACAGTGGAAGGTGTCCTCTGTGGTTGAGGAGCGCTACAGCTCTGGGGAAAAAGCTGTTAGCATGACGTGTTGTGCTGGTTTTGATGGACCGCAGTCTTCTACCAGAGGGGAGTGTCTGGAAGAGGAGGTGTCCAGGATGTGAGGGGTCAGATGTAATTTTGCCAGCACGCTTCCTCACCCTGCTGGTGTAGATCTGCTGGAGTGATGGCAGGTTACATCCAATGATCCTCTCTGCTGTCCTGATGATGCGCTGGAGTTTGGTTCTTTCTTGTGAGGTGGAGGAACCGAACCAGATAGTTATGGAGGCTGTGAGAATGGACTCGATGATCGCTGTGTAGAACTGGATCATCAGGGTCTGTGGCAGGTTGAATTTCTTGAGCTGTCTCAAGAAGAACATTCGTTGTTGAGCTTTCTTGATGATGGAGATGGTGTTTTTCTCCCATTTCAAGTCTCTGGAGATGGTGGTGCCCAGGAACTTGAGTGACTCCACCATGGATACTGCAGTGTTGTTGATGTGGAGGGGGGGAAGGGGGGGTGGATTGTGTCGGAAGTCCACCACCATCTCGACAGTCTTTTCTGTGTTTAGCAACAGGTGGTTGTTGCTGCACCAGGACACCAGCTGCTCAATTTCCTTTCTGTAAGCAGACTCATCACCGTTGGCTATAAGGCCCACCAGAGTGGAGTCATCTGCAAATTTCAGGATCTTTACAGCTGGATCTTTGGAGACACAGTCATTAGTGTAGAGGCTGAAGAGATGGGGTGAAAGAACACAACCCTGTGGGACTCCAGTACTGAGTGTCCGGAGATCTGAAGTGTGCTTCCCCAGCCGCACCTGCTGTCTCCTGTCTGTCAGAAAATCCACGATCCACCGACACATGGAGTCTGGCACTGACAGCTGGGAGAGTTTGGCCTGAAGAAGCTGCGGCACAACAGTGTTAAAAGCCGAGCTAAAGTCTACAAACAAAATCCTAGCATAGTTTCCATGGCTGTCGAGATGTTGCAGGATAAAGTGCAGAGTCAGGTTGACCACATCATCGACAGACCTGTTTGCTCGGTACGCAAACTGCAAGGGGTCCAGCAGTGGGTCTGTGATGGACTTCAGGTGGGCTAGGATCAGGCGTTCAAAGACCTTCATGACTACAGAGGTCAGGGCGACAGGCCTGTAGTCATTCAGTCCAGTGATGGTGGATTTCTTGGGAACTGGAATGATGGTGGAGGTTTTGAAGCAGGCTGGAACAGAGCAGAGTTCCAGTGATCTGTTAAAAATGGCTGTAAACACTGGAGCTAGTTGGTCACAGCAGTGTTTTAGGGTAGATGGAGAGACTGAGTCGGGCCCGGGGGCTTTCCTCACCTTCTGTCTGCTGAAGAGCCTGTGAACATCCTGCCCGTTGATGCAGAGATGAGCAGGAGGCAGAGGTGAGAGGTCCAGTGTGGGGGTGGGGGTGGAGGTGGAGGGGGATGATGGAGGGGAGACAGTCTGATTGTCTTTTGTGAGTTCAAATCTGCAATAGAACTCATTCAGGTCGTTGGTGAGGTGTCGGTCGTTCAGGAGGAGGGGGGTCTTTCTCACCTTGTGACCAGTGAGAAGCTGAAGGCCCTTCCAGGCTGAAGATGGGTCGTTAGCAGTGATGTGTCTGTTCAGCTGCTCTGAGTACTTTCTCTTTGCAGCTCTAATCCCTTTCTTCAGTCTGTATTTGGCCTCCTTAAAGACAGTTCTATCTCCACTCCTGAACGCTTCCTCCTTTTCCCTCCGAAGCTGTTTGAGTTCTGCAGTAAACCAGGGTTTGTTGTTACTGTATCTCATCTGTGATTTAGTTGAGATACAGCTGTCTTCACAGAAACACACAGTAGATTTTCCCTTTTATGGTGAGCTCATGAATATTTAGATGAGCTCTATCCTGATTGGCTGCTTTACGGCAAAACACTGCAAAGTAACTTGTTGAAATAGACTAAATAAAATGAGCCTATGTGTAAATAAGCTCCGCCCTCATGCTATTTAGTTAGCTACGCTAGTTACTTGGAGCTAATGCTAGTAGCTAACGTTACCTGTACTAGCCACTCCATCTGGGCATCAACACACAGTAGATTGAAGTTGTTCCTCACTATGGAACTCTCAGTTTAAGATGATCTGCTTCAACCGGCAAACACGGATACAATCACACAGCATGGCTGCTACTTACAGGCTGCTGTTGGGGTGGTGGAGCTGGTCAAATGCTGAGCAGAGCTGCTTCATATTGTCCAGAGAGGTTTGGGAAACTGTCCAGAGTGAAAGGTGCAGACTGCAGGATTAAAGTTGTCTAGGATCCCCGTAACAGTGTTCCGTAACGGAGTTCCTATTCTCCAGCTTGTTTAGGGAATTTCCTGATCCACCTTAAACTGTGCTGCAGTTGCACTCTGGTGCCTGTACAAGCTGCAGCATTTAAGGTGGAATGGTGGAACATTGGATTTAGGAGCTGGTGAATAGGAAGCAACTTCAGCCTGGTTTAAAGATGAACATCAATCGTGTACCGCTGACAGTTGAGTTCCTTGGGAAGGGAATGGGAAGCACTGATATCACCGGGTTCACAGCCAGGAATACTAGGTTTCTCCACATAATCAGGCACCTTCGTTGCTGTCGCTCCATTGTTCTGTGGGTGTAAACAGTGTTTGAGGTTCACAGTATGTCTAGTTCTATGTGTCGGGCTCTCCTTATTAGACTATGCCAATGTAAATACAGTTTTCCGTTCCATGGCACCTTGTGAAACCCAATTCCAAGCCTTCCTACCTTATTTACTGGTGTACTATCAATGTCTTTTTGGTCCTCTACTCACCACTAATCTTGCACTTTGGCCCCCCAAGACCAAAACAATTGGGTATTGTCTTTGGGGTACACGGTCAACTACCCCAAAGCACCCTCTGTGAAATATTCCCAGTGCCGCTGCTGCCTGTTCGCCCTCCATCAAGAAGCAAAACATCGGAATAGTCACGTTCAGTCGAGCGTCATCATTGGCGAGAAAGTAAAGATGAGACATGTTGCTCCATCAGCAGGCTCCGCCGAGCCAGAGATGATGACTGGGAGCCAGAGCAGGATCAGCACTAAATGTGGCCATTCGTCACTCCATTGATCTGGTCTGGGCCTCAGCTAGCCTCACTCCATTGATCTGGTCTGAGCCTCAGTTAGCTTCACTCGGAATAAAATCCTGCATTTCTCTCGCGTGGCTTTTCTCAAAACCGGGGGGATGATATTGCTGACTGTCTCTGGGGTCGGAATCCAAAGCCTCTGTGTTAAAGTATTGAAGTGCTGGTCCCTCCGCGTCCCGGGCGGATTACGGAGCATTTCAGAGGCTTACGGCCCAAAGCAAGGCATTTATTTCCTCACTTTATTTTCAAACGCGGTCGGCCCGCAAGCGTGGCATCCCAGATATTGAGTCCGGACACCTGAAAAGTTATGCAGGGCTTAGGGTCATTGCGCTGCTTCCTCCAGCAGGGAGGATGCTGACGGGACTCACTGATGAAAATCCCACTGTATCCCAAATGCTCACGAAAATGAATTAGATCAGGCCGGACTAGGCTTTTCACTGGACTGGTTCTGTTTGGAAAAGCTGCTTTGGGGTCGCGTCTATTGTAGAAAAAGACCTCAACTAAATTCAGTTCGGACTGCATGACTGGCACACACACTCTGTGCTGTGAGGCGCGTTTGGTGGCACAACCTCGTTCTCCTGAATGTGTTTTCTCTATGGGCGCATTCATAGGCAGTCAAACAATGGTACCATGCATACCATGCTACAGTGGTACCATGCATCCTCAAGGCTGGAGGCATCTCCGACCCAGTTCAGAAGCTCGTTTTACTCTATGGATGGAACTTGGATGGAGTTGTTTGGGAAGTGAATTAGCCTGTATTTTCAAGTCATTATGAATGTGCTTATGGTTCTTTGTAATGTAGTAACGATTGTTTATAAGCATATGTACATAATGTGTCATAAACATGTTGTAACACAAGTAGCACTGTTAGTGGCCTTTAAATTGATAATGCGCTATAAAGCGTATACTAATAATATTTACTACGTATATAATATCTTATTATATTATGTCAAAAGTTTAGACACGGCTACTTATAGAAGGTTCTCCTTCTGATTTTCTTAAAGCTTTACTGTAGAATAAAAGTGAAGACATCAAACTATGAAATAGCCCTCATGGAATTATACAGTCCACCTTAAAAAACATGGACCCATTTTGGACCATTTTAAATTTGAAGAAAAAAGCACTTATATTACGTATTAAATGTCAGTTTAAATGCTATTGAGTGCCTCAAGTAAAGCGACTGATAATTTATTATATTTTCCTGTAATAACAGATATACAGTATTCAGTACTCACTGACAGCTACAAGCAGTACAACATCAGACTCTTGAAGAACTCAGTGACATTTTAAATGTTTATAATTGTTAATAACTGTCATGTGCTTTATAGTTATACACATGCCGTTACCTATGTAATGGATATTTAGATAATAGCTAGTGATACTTGTGTAACAACATGTTTACAAGTCAGCAAAGAATGTATTCCAGTGCATTGTTACAGACATAAAAGCCATTATTAGTGCTTATGAGTATGCTTAAAAAGCATCGTTACCACATTAAAATCATATTTATAACTGTTTATGACTTCAGGCTTCATAGAAAAGTCTTACCTTTTATTTGATTGTGCTTCTACAGTGTGCTTGTTTGAAGGATGCTCTAGAATTTAGGCTAAATATCTTTTCCACTTCAAAAAAAAAAAAAAAACTGACTAATATGATACCAATTTTAAGTAGCTAAAAATTCCAACAGCCACGATTATTGGCCAGTTTTTACTTCAATTTTATTTTTATTTTTTTGTAAATTCTATGTAGAAACTTCCAATTTCTAATGTAAAAATTCTATAAACCAATGTGGGGAAAACTTTCAAAATTTTCTAAAAACTTTCAAAAGAGATTTTGTTGATTTGTTTAAATTAGAAATTTTTAATTTGCTATTTACCTCGTTGTTTTTCATTAGTTATGCTTACATATTCCTCAGTTTTAGTTTCTTTGTAAATTCTAGGTAGATTTTTTTTGTTTAAATGAGCTATTTTCCCCTTTGCTTTTTGTGTGTTTACATTGTATTCTTATTCTAGTTTTGGCTATGTTTTATGTTTTAGGTTTACATTCATTATTTAGGACTGTCAACCAGCTTATCTTTTAACCTTTGACCCTTACTATTCAAAAACAGCACATTTACGATATTGCTATAGCTTGTTGAAGATACTTGGTACGTTGGAGGCTCTCGAGGGGAACCGGAGCTCCACTTCACTGTTTTGTTTTTGTTTTTGTTTGTTTGCTTTTGTTAGTTTGCAGCCTGTTGACTTATCCCCAGGTCTCAGTAGAACACTGCCCAGTGTAGTCTGCTAAATAGTTCGCTTCAAATCCATTTAAAAGTTGTGTTGTAACGAAAAATGTACAATTGCAGGTTCTAGCATATGAGCAGCTGGGCTTAAACCTGCGCAGATCATTACTGGCATTAGTAATTTATCGAACTGATGCATTAGTAAGTGTGACAGCCCTTCCTAATAATGATGATGCTTTGTGTTAAGTCTGTGCTCGTAGATGCGAGCAGGTGGTGCTTAGCAGTAGAGATGAAGCTTACAGATTTCCTCATATCAGGGCTATTTGTTACATTTTCAAACTAGTCCTTGGATCTCAATCCTGGCCAACCAGTGTATCAGTCTGGCTCTACACCCATTCCAGATAATAATAGAGTGTCCAGTATTACTTTAAACCTTTCTCTACAACAAACCAATCACACTGTGATTGTACACAAGCGTAGCGTCTATGACCAGATCCGGAACGCCCAGTTAAATCTGCTGTATCTGCTGGTTCACTCTGGTAATGAGACCGCTTTATTGGAGACTGCAATTCTCCACATACAGTAATACAGAAGTGCTTGAGTCTAGGAGATAACGGGGCACAGCGGGGAGTCCTGGGAAAACAGCCTCCTTAGGGGCTAAATAACTGCTTATTACTCCTGTCTGCAGCCCTTGCAGTGCCCACACTCACACACACTCACACTGTAAGTACAGGCTCAGATATATATTAGACTTTCACCTTCAGAACCGTACACAAGGCTGCACCACACACACACACACACACACACACACACCTTGTGCTTCCATTAACTGGCCACTTTATTAGAAACACCTACCTTGTGCTTCCACTCACTGGCCACTTTATTAGAAACATCCACCTTGTAGTTCCACTCACTGGCCACTTTATTAGAAACACCCACCTTGTACCTCCACTAACTGGCCACTTTATTGGAAACACCCACCTTGTATTTCCACTCATTAGCTATTTTATTAGAAACACCCACCTTGTACCTCCACTAACTGCCACTTTATTAGAAACACCCACCTTGTGCTTCTGCCCAGCTGACCACTTTCTTAGAAACACTAACCCCATCCTTAACCTTACCCTAACCTCAACACTAACCTTACCTTTACCCCAACCCCAACCCTAACCTTAACCTTACCCTAGCCCTTACCTTACCCTGACCTTAACACTAACCTCAACCTAACCTTTAACCTAACCCCAACCCTGACCTTAACCTTACCCTAAACCTAGCTTAACCCCGATTTATACTAACTTTACCCTAAACCTGACTTAACCCCAACCTTACCGTAAACCTGACGTAGCCCCAACCTTACCCTTAACCTCAACCTTAACCTTAACTTTACCCTAACCATACCCTTAATCTTAACCTTAACCTTAACCTAACCCTTAGCCTAAGTTTACCCTGACCTTAAAATGGAACGATTGACATTGTGGGGACCCGTTTGTGATTACACACTCACACACACTGCAGGATCAACACAAATCCCAACAGACTATTTGTGTTATATTTTTATATATGTACACATATATACTTAAATATAGTTTACAAGAACTACATGTTATATTATACACACTAATATACTATAAACCTTGTCATATATTATATATATACGTTTCTGTATTATAGTATATCATATATGTGCTATGTATATTTATATTTATGTAGCTGTATGATAAAATAATAATACACATACATACATACATACATACATGTGTGTAAGTACCTGTAGGTAATAGTAATATGGCACAAGTGTGTTTGATATATGGTTAATAATATGCTCCATATTTATATTATAGATCTAATCATGTAATTACCTTCAGTGTAGCCCGTATCTGTTACAGATATATAAGTATCTATATGTAATCATCACGTGCCAGATACAGATTCTGTTTTCCTGGTTTTCCCACATATCCAGGACTTTATTACCCTGTAATAACAGACATACTGCCATGCTGCGCTCCACACGTGAGGAGCTGGTCTATATCACAACCCGCCGTAATGTATCTGGCATTAGCATAGTGTCCGTCTCGCACATACACCCCGCAGCATATGTGAGGGCGTCCGGGCGTTCTGGGGCAGCTGACGGAGCAGATGGTTGTGGCTGGCCAGAGGAAGGTGTTTGATGGGTGGAAAGAGGTGTTTTTAATTACATGTCAAATCTCTCGTCCAAGTGGGGGCTGATAGGGGCTTCATCTGCTCAGAAGCCCCGGAGCCCCGCGCTCGCCCCCAAAGCAGACCTGCGTTCAGTTCCGAACAAACCAGTCCGCTTCATAACGCCTGCAGTCGCGTTGAGCCATCACGGCACACGGTCTCTTAATTGGCACATTGTCCTGTTTGACAGGAAAGCAAAGTTAGGGCCTTCTATTTTCATTCCGCCGTAGAGTTGCCAGACGTTACAAAAGCAGGTCAGTAGAGGTTCAACTGCACACAGGCTTTCGCACAGTAATTGGGCTAATTAGGCCCTGCATTCACAGCATAAAGCACGTACGGTCGATGCAGACTCACCCATATGGTGGGAAGGAAAGTAATTATGGCCCAAAGGTAAAGCCGGCACGTTCAAGATGAAGGTATGCTGACAGAGGGGACCGTCTGAGCTGGACTTCATGTTTGTTAGTCTTCTTTATTGATTGTTTAGTCTTCTTTATGGACTGTTTAGTCTTCTTTATGGACTGTTTACTCTTCTTTACGGACTGTTTACTCTTCTTTACGGACTGTTTAGTCTCCTTTATTGATTGTTT
>CM067495.1:21692613-21747108 GCA_034552555.1 Semaprochilodus insignis | reverse complement strand
GAGAGAGAGAGAGAGAGAGAGAGAGAGAGAGAGAGAGAGAGAGAGAGGTTGGCCTTTCATTCAGAAAGGACCCAGAGCAAGCTCTTCTGAACAGCATCTGTTCGTCCTCAATGAAGAAGGTGCCATGTTGAAAAAAGTTAATTGAGGCTAGCAAGGTCAAGCTAGCTAGATGACGGGCCAAGTTGAGAAAGGTTCCGTGCAAATCATCGCTTGAGAAGGTGAAGTGGAACTGTTCTCTACTTTAATTCAGCCCAAAAGGTGTCAGAGGGAGAAATCTAAGGCTTAGTTTGGGCAGATTTCATTAAAAGTTCCCTAAAAATGGTCCAGATTTAAAGATATACACTATCTCATTGAGCTTGTCCCCTAGCTAAATCTGGGACCAATTTGACTGTAAACAGACCGAAGACTTCAAAAAGGTCTTCCCCAAAACCTGCTGGAAAAGGAGAAGTTTGCTTCTGAAGTCAAAACTTTAGCTGATTCTGCCATATTTGCATGTCAGTTAATTAGCTAACTAGTTTGCTAAAGTGCTAACTCATTGATAAACCTGTTTTAGTGGCCAGATAGGTCATAAATGAGACTCTTATAGCTGTACTTGTTGACTAGAATTCTTACCACCTTCAGAAAAGCAAATATTAGCATCTGAAAACTAAAGTATAGAAATTGAATGGCTATTTCAGACGGTAAGTTTATTAGCATGTTTCTTCGCTAGTTTGTTCAAGTGCTAATTTGACAAACCTGACTTAGTGGACAGTAAACTACAACAATCCAACCTTCCAAGTTATAGTTCACAGATTTAAAGGAGATTGCTTCAAATTGTGTAGTTCAGGATCTCAGGTTTAGCTAAATTTCCTTTAGCTAGTAAATCTTAGGGTTCAGGGTCGACCATGGAGGATGGAGGGGACCTTACTTGTGGTGTACACGGACAGGACAATTTCTTTCAAGGAGAAAAGCCCAGTCTTGCATCTGAAATCAGGGTTTCTTTTTAGCTACATTAGCTAAATTAACTTGTCAGTCAACTAGCTACCTAGCTGCCTAGCAAGCTTGTTAAAAGGCAAAAAGGTTAAAAGACAAATCTGGATCAGTGGACAAAGTGGACCACGCGCTTTTGTGTAAGTAGGCTCAACAATCCTGACAGAAAAGATGTAGCGATGCCTCAACATGTGTAGTTTAGAACCAAAGCTTTAGCCACATTCACTTGTCAGTTCTCCAGCATGTTAACAGTAAGTCTTTGTACACCAACTAGAAAACGTCCTCCAAGGAGAAAAGCACAGGCTTGCCATGCTACGTTTTAGCTATGCTACATTTAGCTACATTAGCTTGTTAGTGAACTAGCTACCCAACAGTCTAGCAAGCTAGCTTGTTAAAAGGCTAACTCAGTGACTCAATAGCTGAAGTTGACCATGCTTTTGCTGTAACCCGAGTGGACATGAATTGGTATCCACTAGCTTTGGAGAAGCATGCTTTAACTACATTGGATGAACCTAGATAGCAAGGCTTGGGAAGGCCGGCATGCCATCAACTGTTTCCCACTGCTTGTCCAAACTTGGACCACCCAGATTTGTCCTGAGTACAAGATCTGAATTGCCAAGCAAAACACGACCAGCTCTGCCATTAGTGGGCCAACAGTGGTCCACTATCCTCTTGCTATCTGCAAATTGATGTTCAGTTAACATGCTAGCTAGCTAGCGCTATCTCTTTGAAAAGTGACTCACTGGACAGAGCAGGCCAACACTAGGCCTTCTTACCATCTTTGTTCAAACCCCCCACAGCGTCCTGTTCTCATGTCCAGTCCACAGTGTTATCACGGAAACAGAACAAGGTGTCAGTTGGGACCAAAATAGATCCCACTTTGTCACCCTACATCCACATGTGCCTCCACAATAAACTCCTCAGTGTGGAATAAGAGCTTAGAGGCATGAAATTAGGCGCCAGCTGTTGCTGATCTCGACAGCAGCCAAGAAAAAAAAAAAAAAAAAAAAAAAAAAGAAAGAAGAAGAAGAAGAAGAAGAAGAAGAAGAAGAAGGGAAGTAACACAGTAGACGAGGTGTGGACGGTAAGACTCTTCCTTTATTCAGTAGAAATGGAGAGACTGTGGAAGGACGAGGACTAAAAAAAGGCATACAAGGCAAGTTTGGGCCGCACAGTCGACCAAAAGAACACTGGTTCTCGAACTGGTTCTATTCAGGCTTTGCAGAACCTTGGTACTATATAGGGAACCAGTCTTCATTTGCACAACAAGGGACGTCAAAGGATACGACGTCAGCGTCAACAGAGGGCGCTGCACAGCGGTAGCAGACAGTAGTACCACATGTACCAAGTAGTACCAAGTGCTGTCCATCCTAAGCAAGTACGGATCAAGTAGTGGAGATAAGAAGACGTAGAAGAGGTTCTCCAGCAGACCACTGGGTGCCACCATCGTTGCCTTGAGGAACCTACTATTCTTTGGTTCTGGCTGGCAACAAACTTTCCAGGTTCAGAACCTAGAACCCTTTATTTTTGGTGGAATTGCACTGAATGGTTCAAAATGAGGTGCCTGGACCAGAACGGAACCCGTTCCATGCTGTTGGGAAAGGCCTATCCTTGATTTGAAGGTTCCGACTATTTTGGAAAGTTCCCCCTGTTCTTTCAAAGCCACTCAACAGTGCTAGCACTTATGACCTTCCTGCCGTGCCACTAGCGTTCAATCATCGTTAGCATTTCAGAGAGTGAAGACCTTCTTTAGCTGGGTCCATGAGAAAGCTCCGACTGGTTCCCTACTGTCCATCACCACTGAAGCTCCAAACGCGGAGAGCAGTAACAATCTGTCCGTCCGCACGCTGCCGTCCTTCTTCATTACCGTGAGTGCGGGTCGAGGGTAAAGGGCTAGGCTAAAAATAGCCTAAGCACTTCTGAACACTTCTTCAGTTAGCATGACTGTCAACACCGTTACCTCAGTACCAGTCATTGTACACCGAGAAGCTTTGTCCTCACGACTGTCAGGGGTTGCACAGATTAGTGGACTTTACCGCTCAGCCATGAAACTATAAGCCCAATACTTATTACCACCCAATCACATGATTATGACGCTAACAACTCTGGTCCATATCCTTCTGAAGGTATCCTCCTGAGGGCTAGCAATGCAATCCAGGGCTTGTTGGGAAGGACTTACTCTACGGACCTGTGGAACTCCGGTTTCCCGAAGACTACAGTGTGTGGCTGGAGAGGAAGCATAACGACTGTAATCCTGCAACGTTTGAAGTCGGCGAGTTATGGTGCTCTAGGCTTCCCTGGCTCTCCAGACCCCTCAGTAAGTCGGCCCAAGTTGTACCCAAGTCAGCTACCAATTTGCAAGATTCTGGGGTCCGTAGCTCTGGCTCCCTAGAAGCTAAGGGCTCATTTCCTGTGGCTTTATTCATGATGTCATCAGCGATTAGATGACGTCAGCCGTCAAGCTGAACTCCTAATGACTATGTTGCAACGTGACCAAAACCCAACACCATTCAATTCAGTTCTCGGACTGGTTAACTGCTCTACTGTTAAATTATCCTAGTAATCAGACAAATGGGACATTCTGGCATTCTGGCCTAATCTAGAGCTCACCAGAGCTAAATATGCTATGCAGTATTCCATAACTCAACACTGTATTCTTCACCCTCATTGGTTGAATAGAATTCATGATTTTCCATCATTTCCATGTTTGTGTTTATGCTGTTTGATTATGTGCTTCCATTACAGTGGGTAATAAAGCATTTGGGAATCCACCAATCCTGATTGCTAGCCTAACCACTGGTCTATAGGCTAATTTATAGCACCATGCTAGCATTAGCATTAACTCTTACCTCAGTTGCTGAACGATATCCTAAAGAAAGCAGTGATTGCATATAAAGAGACCTGTTTTAAAGCTTTTGGCCAAAGAAAGGAAGTCAAACCAAGGTATGGCATCTACACCCCCAGGGCACTACCTCGCTAACTTTAGCCTTTTGCTTGCTGTCCTTCTTATCTGACATTGTTCCCAGCATAATTAAGATTTGAAAGCCACAGCCGGCTGAAATAAGACATGACGGGACCCAGCAGCTAATCAAAAAAGAAATTTAATACAATTTTCAAACCAGCCAAAAGTCCGGGCCAAAGCAGTTTCAGTTCCTCCCAACTTCAGGGGACGGGGTTGGGGGATCCAGACCTGATCAAATAACCTAACCACAGCGGTCTGAATGGGAAGCTAAATTATGTTTAGGCATAGTTCATTTGTTTGATGAGCAGTTTGAGGTGAAATGGTTTACTGTGGAGAACGCTACGAACTATTCACCGTGATAGGAACCAGGGTCTACAATGCAAGTACAGCCATATTACCTTATGTATTCTAACGTACTTCTAAAATGATTATTTCAGCTTTTAATGGTGAAATGAAGGTACATCTGGAGAGAAAAGGTTTTAATATGGGCCATTTGTCTTCCAGTTCCTCTATGTTCCAACAATCAAACCTTGCATCTCACTTTTAGCATATTTCAGTTTTTAGTTTAATTTGAAAACGTTTGTTGTCCTTTACATTGGGCCCAAATTTCCCGATGAACGGATCAGTAGAAATGGCCCAAAATGACTTGTGAAAACGTTCGGTTCCATTGACTTACATTAAAAGTAAAGTATGTTTTTCCTTCTCCTGTAAAGTTTTAGAGATACAAGGTAGTGATATGTCATCTAGCTAGGTGCTTTGTTCACTTCATTTGATGTCTAACTATATAACTATATAGGCACTTCATAACACGTGCATAAGCATGCATAACATTTATAAAGCTATAACAGAGCAGTTATGAATGTTTTATGTTAGTATTCATAAGTTTTATGATGTTGGCTGTCAATGTGGACTGACTATGGGGCCCTGAGGTTTTGGCATAATTTGAAAACGTTTATTGTCCTTTACATTGGACCCAAATTTCACGATGAACGGATCAGTAGAAATGGCCCAAAATGACTTGTGAAAACATTCGGTTCCATTGACTTCCATTAAAAGTGAAGTACGTTTTTCCTTCTCCTGTACAGGTAACCTTTTAGAGATACAAGGTACAAATGAACAACACTTCATTTGATGGCTACCTATATAGGCACTTCATAACACGTGCACAAGCATGTATAACATGGCAGGTTTAAGTCGGTGTTCATAAGGTTTACAATGTCGGCCTTCACCCTCCATGACCTTCAGCCCGACCTGCAAAGCATAGGGATGAAGGCAAAATGTGGACTGTCTAGGACCAAACTGGGAAAACCTTTGTTGTCCTTTACATTGGGCCCAAAGTTCACAATGAATGGACCAATAGAAATGGGCCAAAATGACTTGTAACAACGTTCGGTTCCATTGACTTACGTTATAGTGAGGTAAGTTTTTTATTTTACAGGTTTACAGATTTTCCTGTAAAGTTACCCTTTCAGAGCTACAAGGTCGAGGTGGGTCATTTGTTAGCACTGTATTGTAAGGCTACCTACATAGGCCTGTCATAGCAAGTGCATAAACATGAATAAGATATTTTTAAAGCAATAACTGAGCATTTATGAACAGCTTATGTTAATATACACAAGTTGTATGGCATAACTGACAGCAGCCAGCTAGCAGTACCGAGGTCCCGACACTAGAGTAGTGCAAAAATGTCTTATTAAAAACAGAAATGTAATGTTTCTATCCTCTTATGATGTAATTGTTAGCATTGTTATCATGATATGAATCACTTTTCTGGTGCGTATTAAATATCGTTAAGTTGGAACGAAGCTACAATGAATTTGAAGCCAAATCCTTGGCTAAAGCTGGTGGCATATATTTAGATCCATTGCATGTAATAGCTTTCAATGGGGGAGCTCCTACAGGCATGTAGACGTCTGGTTCCCATCACCACCACTGTGGACCACTCTGGTTCTGGAACGTAGAATTTCAGATCTAATCACTTGTTTACACGTTAACCACTCATTTCAGCAGACGCTCTGACATCAGCCTTGACCTCACTCTGAAACCGGAGTGGAAAGTCTCTGACCGGAATACCTCCGGATTAGCCTTCTGATGCATGTGTACATAATTTGTTGCTAACGCAACCCAAGCTTGTATCTGGGCTCGCTAAAACCCAGGAGCCTGGGCGTTCGTCCCACGACGACCCAAACAATGCCCTGACACAAACAAGACATCTGATACAGGGTTGCACAAGAACATTTGCATGAGGTACGGCTCCTGATTCCTATCAGGCAAGTGCCTACCTACTCCTAGCCACCACTCCTGCCTGAGCTAACACAGCAGCGCTAACATGTGATAGAATAACGATCCCGATGTTTAACGGTGTCACTCTTAGCGTAAGGTATCGACAGGCATTCAGCGGTGCGGAACCAGACTAGGGCTGTTTGCCGGCCCTGAGAGATTCTGAAAGGGCTTCAAAGAAAACAAGGAGACGTCTGAACTGAATGGCGCTCCGCTCTCGTGAACAGGAGTCTTTGTGCTCCCTGCAGTGTGGAGGACAGGTCGCTGTAGAAACCCTGGTCCTCTTTCGTTTTAAGGACTTGTTCTTATAAATAGAACTCTTGGAAAAGTGCTCTTTGCGGAGGGGTTCTTGCGATGCACCGGACATTCCCATCCAGCTTCAGGTCAGAAAGTTTGCCCCCTGGTCACGTGGTACCCAAGCCAAACATGAGCCTCTTTTGTTCTGGAAAGTTAGCATGACGGCTTCTTCCAGCGATGACAATGCCTCGGACCAGCCCTCTTCTGACACGCTTCAAACTCCCGGCAACCAGCATTTGTGTTTATGGAAACAACAACAACAACAACAACAACAACAACAACAAGACAACTGGGGTAGCCGTGCGCCTCCCCCCCGCCCCCCTCCTGCAACAAAGGCACCCTGTTATTTTCGGAGGCACTTGAACAATTCATCCCACTGCTATTGCTGTACTCGCGGGGTGTTTTTGATGGGCACAGCCTGAGATTATTTCGGGCCTGTATTCTGGCATCCAGGGTATGCCTTCTAACTGACAGAGATCCGGTTCTGCCGCAGAGGTTTGCGCCCAGTCGTTAGACACCCATGTGCGGCTTAACCTGGGATTTGCCTGTGCCTGTTACTTGCAACTTTCCGAAGACGGAAGTGTGTTAAAGCTGTTAAGGTGCCCCCGACGAAGATTCGCTACTCCTTTGCTTTCATTCCGCACCTCCTGGAAAGCCGTTTTATGATCTGAGCACAGCGTTGAGGTTCTGAAGTACGTCTTCAAATATTTCCCAAGTGACAGAACACTTGCTTTCTCGTGCTTCAGTACTCTTCATCGTCACGGGTCTCAATGAGCCTCACTAAAATGCCAAGCAACTCTTTCCTTCATAATGCATGACTGTAAACGTTGTTTATATTAATGCTAAAGATTGTATTATCGAGATAAATGATGTCATCAGGAGACAAAGTACCATCTATGAGCATTGCAGAGCCTTGTAATTCCCAATTAGGCTTCTAATACTACTTAATAATTCATACTGAGAGCCGTATTCCAGTCCAGGACTAATCCCTACTTCAGCTATAGTGCACACACGCATTCAAACAACAATGAAGGAAACATGTGGACTGATTTGGGAACCACTGTTCTAAACAGTCTAACACATATTAGCTAGCCCTGTTTGAAGGCAACCTACATTGGCACTTCATAACACATGCATAAGCATAAATAACATATTTATATAGCAATACCTGAGCATTTATGAGCGTTTTGTGATGTTGGCCCTCAACCTCCATGACTTACAACCCAGCTTGTAACACACAGGGGTGAAGGGGAAATGTGGACTGACTAGGGGGCCCTGAGGACCAGATAAAGTTCCACTTAATTGGCGTAATTTGAAAACGTTTGTTGTCCTTTACATCGGGCCCAAATTCCATGGTACATGGGCCAAAAGAAATGGCCCAAAATGACCATGTGAAAACGTTCGGTTCCATTGACTTGCATTAAAAGTAAAGTATTTTTTTTTCCTTCTCCTGTAAAACATTTTAGAGATACGAGGTAGCGATATGGGATATTACTTTACAGATCAGTAATAAGTAGGTAATGACATGGTAATTCTACAGTAACAAATTGTACAGTATTTAATCATTAATTAGATGTCAATTTCCTAGTTGTTATTAAATAATAAATCAGAAATTGTAGTTGTAGAGTGTTAATGAGGCCATTATGAAATGGTAAAATACTGGTAACAAGTTGTACTTACCTAAAAATTACCTGCTTATTTTATAGTTCATGTTTAATAAATGAGCAGTTGTCGTGGTAACAAGGCAGCAACGTAATGGAAACACAATGGTAACAATTTTACTGTCCTAAATATTATATACACATCTTCTAGTCATTAATACATGAAAAGATAATTATCAGCATTTAGTAATAAAATGATAAAAAAGAAAAAAATAAAACAAGTTTTATTAAAAATTTTATGAATCTAAAAAGACCCACTTATTTTATAGTTCCTAATGAACAGTAAGACAGAATAATAATTTAGTACATGTATATAATATTAGAGTTATTAACCCAAAATCTATGAAGTAGTTCTGCTGTGTTTACCGGGTATCAGGGCTGTAAAATAATAATTCACTTGTTTGTTTTATTTCCTAGCTGTTATGTATTTAAGTATTCAGACACAGTGTGAGTTACAGGCAGTAATTACAGTGAAACTATATGGTATTAGAGCCGTAAAATACAAACTTACTACTTTCCATCTTGTTCATTACTTACTACACGTCCCGTCAGGTCATAACATCAGTTCAACATGGTCTTCACATGTAGGCCCACCTATAGACACGTATTGTTACCCAGGAATAGATGAGACCATGACCATTTCTGCTCAGTTATTATACATACAGAACTAAAAAATAAGCAGGTCATTTTTAGGTAAGTAAAACTTGTTACCAGTATTTGGCGATTTCATTATGGCCTTGTTAACAATCACTACAATTTCTGATTTGTTATTTAGTAACAACTAGGAAATTGACATTTAATTAATGATTAAATACAATTTGTTACCATAAAATGACCATATCATTACCTACTTATTACCGATCTGTAAAGTGCTACCACGATATGTTATCTAGCTACCTACATAGGCACTTCATAACGTGCATTTGAATGAATAACATATTTATATAGCGATAGCTGACCATTTTTTAATGTTATTTGTCAGTATTCATAAGTTTTACGATGTTAAGCTTCAACTTCCATGACTTTCCAACCCAACCTGCAACGGATAGGGATGAAGGGAAAATGTGGGCTGTCTAGGACCAAACTGGGAACCGTTTTTTTTTCCAAACAATCAAACACAAACTCGCTGCAGTCGGAACAAAAAACTCGCATCCCCACTTTTATCATTTTTCAGACACCATTTGAAAACATTTGTTATCCTTTACATTGGGCCCAAATGTCATAATGAATGGACCAAAAAAACCTGCCCAAAATGACTTATAAAAACGTTCGGTTCCATTGACTTACACTGTGATGAAGTAGGTTTTTTCCTTCCCCTGTAAAGTTACCATTTTAGAGGTCGAGCTAGGTGCTTTTTCAGCACTTTATTGGAGGGCTACCTACATAGACACTTCATAGCATGTGCATAAGCATGAATAAGATCATTTTAAGGCAATAACACATGAAGTGTTATGGCATAACTGACAGCGGACACCTAGTAGTACCTCCGAGGCCGGCCAACCTGTGACCCGCCACCGGTTGTAAACCACTAGAGTAGTACAAAAATCTCCAACTGAAAACCGAGCACTGATAAGTTACAATTCATCAGTTGTTAATGAGGTCCAAGCATGAAGATGGAGAGAGAGATCTAGAACATCAAGAGCCGAGATAGTAATTTGAGACCTTCATTGGGAAAGTCCATTCCCTTTATAGGACCCATCTTAAGACCTACGTCCATAGACATTTCAAAAGTGACAACGTCTTGAGGGGTGCTGATGGCTGAATATGGACCGGGGGCATCTTTCATCACATTGACTCATTTAGTTCTCCATATCGATTCCACTTCCATTCTGCCGCTTCGCAGTTCATTAAAACCCAGCGGGGGCTGAAATAGCTCAATATGCTTAACAAACGCCCCGTGTGGACGAGATGGACAGCACTTCGGCGCCTTCCTCCTGGGCCATTCAGGTCAGACGGAACTAGCGATTGTGCGATTAACCTTCTCCGTTCATTATCCTGGAAAAGACGGAATGAGCCCATATCTACAGTCTATCTACTGAAATGAAACGAGCCAAGATTTCCGACACCAGGCCGGACTGTTTTATTGCTTTGTGTTTCCTCCGAGAGAACGGCTCGTAAGCGTGTGGGCATGTGAAAGCAATACGGCTGCAACCTCAAACCATCACAGGTCATCTCAGTGCCGGACACCTCAAGATTACTGAGAGAGAGAGCGAGGCAGAGTCTCCGGTGTATCTGCTCCGAATTGGCTGGTCGGAAGCAAAACACAAGCCGAACCTCCAGAGCATTCTCGAGGCAAACCTACCCGCAGGTTCAGTCTTTTCAGAAGAGCTCTACAAAGTTTATCCAGCATGCAGAAAGTAGAAGTCTTGCAACAGAGGCACTGTGGCTTGAACCCTAGCAGTGGCAATTACCAACAACACACAAGCATAGTGTAGTATTTATTTGACAGCTCATTGTGAACACAAATCCCTTTGCCTGTTTAAGGTGGTAGTGACTTCAGGCTCCTGCAGATGGCGCTGAATGAGGATGATGGGGCTATAAATCCCTGCAGGGTGTGAGTGACGGGATCCATAGATTGGGAAGAGGTGCTACAGTGCAGGGGAATGTCTCGTTCCATGTGTGGAAAACGGCTCCAAAGCAGATGTTAATGATTGGCTAAAAGGAGTGACTGCATTTGGACGTGTCAAAGACCATAGTGTGAAGGAAGTAGCTGAATCTGCAGGTGTATGGAAGCGTACAGTCATACAGGTCTACCAGCAGTGGCTAAAATCCCAGTCTACAGGAAACTCTCCACGGAATTGTGCCAGGGAAGGCATCTACCAAATCTGGCCCAACTGCACAATTCTTTGATGTAAGAGTGTCTGAACATTGATGTGGCCTCCATCCAGAAACTTGTCCAGTCCATGCCCAATCCAGTCACAGCTGTTATTGGTGCTCGTGGAGGTATTACACAGTACTAGGTACGTTTCGGTCCCAGGTTGGGGTGAAGACCATGGTTCATGTGAAGCGCAAACACATCTTCCCGAACTAGGGATGTAGGAATGCTAGCATTAGGCAGCTCAACACGCTTGGAGGAGAGCACTAATGCTGGTTCTACTAAATCAGCTAACAGACGCCAGCATTGGCTAGCATCATGCTGAGTGACAGGTATGGGTAGGGTGGGTCCATCCTACCCACCCAGAGAGAACGAGGGCCATTACGCTGTCTTGGACTCCCCACCACAGCTGGCTATGGCCAAGAACTTTGTCATTGTTTGAAATGTTGACAAACAGGGAAGTACAGGAAGTGCTGTCCGTACAGAATGTAAATGTCATACACTGCATACGTTACCATACATTTAAATAATTATGTATTTACATCGGAACAGAGCAGCAAACCCCTCGGCTTCTAAAGGTTAAGGCATGATCTCAGCTTCACGGACACTAAATTATCTGGATTAATCCAAAGCAATGTTCCTAATAAGGAATTGAAGGTTTGGGACCTGACAGAGTGAGTAACGGGAATAACAAGTGTCCTAACTGTTGAGTGTAAAGCAGAGTGTAGTGCTGGACAGAAATCTCTGGACCGAGGGTCAGACTGCAGCTGATCCAGCCGATTTCCCTTTTTAATGAATTTTCCACATTTTAGAATAATATTTCATTATTCGCTACAATCCCACAATAACTGTCAAAGTCAGTGCATAACTGATGTAGCGTAGGCAATAAGGGATTCCCCTAATGCACTGTGTTGTTATTAAGCAGTGAGCAAAGCTGTATAACGTTAGTGTCTGAAATTAAATCATGATTGCAGTGATATTCCTATAATTTTCTAGTTTTCCAATAGTTTTATATCACCTATATTTTTTCTATGATTTCCTATAGTTTCCTATATCACATAATATTCCAATATTTTCATATTGCCTATAATCTTTGCCATAATCTCCTATTTCTTATAATATCCCTATAGTTTCCTATTTCCTGTAATATCCCTATAGTTTCCTATTCTCTTTAATATTCCCATAGTTTCATATTTTCTATAATATTCCTAACATTACTGTCTGAAATTAAATCATAATTGTAGTAATATTCCTATAATTTTCTAGTTTTCCAATAGTTTTATATTACCTATAATTTACCTATGATTTCTTATTTCTTCTAATATTCCTATAAATTCCTAATTCCTTTGATATTCCCATAGTTCCCTATTTTCTATAGTATTCCTATAGTTTCATATTACCTTTAACTTTCCTATAATTTCCTAATATTCCTAGTTTCCGATTTCCTTTAATATTCTTAGTTTCCCATTTCCTATATTTTGATAGTTTCCTACAATATTCCTATGATTTCATATTTTCTATAACATTCTTAGTTTCTTATTTCCTGTAATATTGCTATAATTTTCTATAATATTCCCATACTTTCCTGTAATATGCCTATAGTTTCCTATCTCTTATAATATTCCTATAATTTCCTACTTCCTGTGAAATTCCTACAATTTCCTATTTCCTATGACATTCCCATTGTGGGTTTGAATGTTTGTTCTAAAACAGAATTGACTGAAGAAAGCCTGACGTGACTCCCACATTCCCCATGTCTCCTCTTTAATCTCGGTCATTACTGTCTTATCTTTGTTTAGCTGCTAGCGTCTCTTAACCCGCTGCATCATGTGCTGTATTGGACACCGAGTTCATTTCCAATCAGCCCTGTGACACAGTGACCAGTGGCCAGTCAGGTGAGTCACACTCTCTGTGACCTCTTTAGGGCTGTATTTACACCTCTCCGCTCTGTGTAGCGCTGCCACGATTGAACCACAGAGCTGATTAGCTGCCAACACTGATAACAGAAAACAGTCAGTGTGTCGTGTATTAAGCAGTATACACCGTCCAGGCCGTGGCTGACCCCTTTCTGACAGCGAGGACCCTCTAAATGTGGTTTCTGAAGTCTGAAAGTTCACCACAAAGTGACCCAGAATCTGCAACAACGGGGGAAACAACACAAATTCCTGAACCTGGTGAACGGAATGGGACACATGGAATGTTGGTCCAGTGGTGGTCCCTTTCTACGGATGGATGGATGGATGGATTACAGGAGGGCTGAAAAGGTGTACCACGACAGTCAGCAAGTGGGAATCTATAAAGTGCACCTATACGGGAGGTGTTCCGGATAAAATGACCAACGGCTGTGACTATTTCATGTGGTGTTTTTTTGTGCACTCCTGTAGTTTTCCAATTTTTCTCAATTCAGGAATGTTCATAAAACTGGTATACTTATTCTCTGTCTTGGGTTATGTAGGACTGGGGTATTTTAGGGGCAGAATTTTTTGTTTTTCCAATGAAAACCAATGAAAACTTGGGTCTGGGCTGTTATTACCTGTATATGAGCTGGACCAATCAGAAGCAACTACACATCTACATGATACCTACACGACTAGCTGGCTAAATAACTAACCAACCGGTAACACTGTACATCAAGTCTTGCCAATCTAACATGAAGTAATGCATTAGCAATGGTTATAATGCCTAACTAATGTTAAGTAAACATGTAACAACTACACCTGTTATTTGTTTACTTAACACTAGTTAGTGTATTACTTCATGTTAATTGGTCAACACCACAGTAGAGTCTTACCCATTAAATGAACTGCCATTCTGAGTTCAGCATTCAAGTCTAAAGCTGGAAAAATATATATACACATGCAGCTCAAAAAACATTTAAAACTGCAATTGCAATAAAGGTCACCAACGTTTTCCCCAAATTGTTCAGCTCTAGCAATAACCGGCCAGTCAGCTGGTGGAAATACTTCAAAAGTGATCACCGCCATGTTGAACTGCAGAACTGGGAACGATCAGTTTGGCCACCTCAATAAATAATATTAAACAATATCTACCTGTCATTTTATTCTACATTTATTATCTAAATATGACCAATATGGGGGAGCAAATTCAACAAAGTCCAGAGTGCAACATACGGTCTAAGGCAAGTTCTCAGCTTCTATTAGGTCTAGTTATTTTGTAATATGTAATTATCACAGTTGTCCAGTATTATATTAAATATGTGTTATTTAGCATTACACACATTTATTGTTGAGTCTTAATAGTATTCCTGGACATGACTATGACTCAAGGGTTCAGAATGATTGGGTATCATAGGTGAACCAACACCGCAACCAACTGGACCATGAACCGCTTCTATAATGTTAATATTCTAGTTATTCTGATTATTCTACTGGCAGCATAGTGTATAATATAGCTTCATTTTACCATAAAAGGCATCAAGGTTCGAGTACTTAATGACTCAATGAATCTACTGACCATTCAGTTACAGACCGCTGCCATGCTAAAACCTCAGTGACCACAAGAAACCAGAAGCCCAGGCACCCGCCCCCAAACAACACCGTAAATCTCCATTATCCTTCGCCCTCTCCAGCAGCTGGACTGCTCCAGATGTCAGCCCTTTACGACCACTCCTGGAAGTCACGATGCGGCAGATCATGTGGCACAAACATGACTTAATGACCCCTGACTGACCGCACATGCTACTGACCGACTGCGGTGGGTGCCGCCCCCCCCTCCCCCACAGAGCTAGCAACAGCAGGACGGAGCCCAGCATGAACAAGTCACACTTCCCATTTCTCACTCCTGACTGAGCAAGCCTGGCCGGGCATAAACGCCCCACGCTTGGGTCACTAACCCCATCCTGGTCTGGCTGTTGATATCATGGCTCAGCGCTAGGCGCAGCTAACGCCCGTGCTGCAGGCTGACAGCCATCCGTCTCCTTAATGACCCCCGTCGGATTTCATAATGGGATGTCAGCAGCGTAGTGGGCACAGGGAAAAAAGCTTTATGAGTGGAGGGAAGCAACGAAAGAGACTCGTTTAAGGATTTGGTTGTGCATTCAATGCATTTTAGTTAACCGATTCCGAACTGCCCATAATGCATCCAAACCGGAATTGGAAAAAAATTTAAAATGCATAAAGGAATCTTTCGATTAAATATGGTTTTAAACAGGGACTCGACTACCCACAACTCCACTTTCTAGGACTCCAGCAGTTCCTTGGAAACAGCATTTCCTTTTTAGAGCACTTCGTTCCATAGATACCTTTTCGGGAATTTCATAAAAGAAAAGCAATAACATAAAACCTGTCGGGTGTAATTCCCATAATATGATGTACGTTTTCTTTTGATGCTTCCCCTCTCGGAAATATGCTGATGTACTGTAAGCATGAGTCCTAGTAATCTACCGGTGGGATACTAGGAAAGGCCTTCAGATGCACTCAGGCTGATAAGATGAAACTGGAAGATTGGTGGACATATAGTGAAGTTTCTTTACACGGTGAAGAGAAAGGCTTTCTCAAATTGGCCGAAGTCTTTAACACAGTCCTCTTCCGTTCATAGTCAAGGTTTATTCATATGTACCTCTTACAGATGTTGTCACAAAGAGAATCCAGGTCCAAGCCCCCAGTGAGCAAGCCAAGGATGGCAGTGGCTAGGAAAAACTCCCTCAGAGCAAGAGGATGAAACCTTAAGAGGAGCCAAGACTCAAAAGGGGAACCCATCCTCCTCTGGTCCACACCAGATAGCAAGACAAGCAGAGGACGTTAACTAGTGACCAGTTCAGTACCGGGTTGTAGATAAACTGCTCTGATCTCACTGTTGTGGCCTTGCTGCCCTAATTTCCTTGTCAGGTCCCGGAAGACCTTACGGTGTCCCATTTCTGCTTTGTGTTCTCTCGAGAGCTCTCTCTAGTAACCTTCTCTCTGGTAACTTTCTGGGCTGGAGGTTAGTGACCGGCCTTCTGACTGGAGGGTCGCCAGTGAAGGGTCGATTCCCAGGAGCAAAAGTGCCCTTGAGCAAGGTACCTAACCCTCAACTGCTCCCTGGGCACTGTAGATAGGGCTGTCCACCGCAAGTGTGCTCGCTGTCCCCTAGGGTGGGTGTTTCACTGCACCGATGGGTTAAATATGGCAGGTCAAGTCCTCTGTGTGCAAGCACAAAGGGCCAATGATTCTAATTCTATACAGCCCTTGGTGGGCCCTTCACGTCAGGGCCACACCTCAAGTTTTATCGTCAGGGGACCGGAGTCATCACAGTAATAGTCACTAAGGGTTTGCTAGGTCATTGCTATGGTACCTCAGGTCACTACTAAGGTGTTGCTACACTGGACACGCCACGTTCCGCTGTTGCATTGCGTCATAGAGTACCAGCAGGGAGCCAATATGGTCAAGTCCCAGGTTCAAGTTCAAACACTCTGTATCAGATCACTATCTCTTCACGGACTGACTGCTAAGCTAACAGAACCATTAGCCTTGGTCTGAAGACCTACTTCCTGTCTCCGTGTACATGTAAAGCTACGTTTGATCAACTGTGTCTTTTTGTGTCTCTATATGGCTTTAACTAGCCATGCTAGAAAGAGTTGCTGGGCCCCCGGTGCACGGTGCCAGTATGATTGGACACTGTGTGCCTTGACACGGCATGTCCATTGTGTGTCAGCCTTTAGACACTCCTATGTTATCATAGGTAGCTGCTAAACTGCTTTTGGGCCTTTCTCAACAAATAGTTTCTATCCACAGGCCATCACACTGCCCCGTCCCTTCACCCTGACTGGTTGGACACTGGCGCACACACACGTGTGGTTCCAATCCTTAGACTTCCATTCATTTCTCAGAGTCTTACCCAAACCTTAACCTAACACTAACCTTAGCTTAGCCTTAACCCTTGACCTCACCCTGACCTTCAAATTTACTTCAACCAAAGAACCCATTCCCATGTAATTAAAACACCCCCAGAACATCACAGAGGGGACTCATATTTTTGTCCGGGGAGCTTAGGATCATTCCCAAAAGCCCAAGTGCACCATTCCTGTATACCCTCTACAGCAAAATGTAATGACTCCGGCTTGTATGCGCCTCTCCTATTGTATTCTTCCTTAATGCAGACTAGGTAAAGGTACGTCACGTACAGCGTTCCCCCGAAAGAACGTTGCTGAATCAGGCCTCAAACATCAGCTCGCCAAGAAAAACGGACAGCGCTGTGATCCCACCGTCCTACTACGTGTGATTTATGAGGAACGTGAGCCTTGCTGGAAATCGTATGCAGCACATTAGCTCAGGTACCATCGCCACGTTCCCTTTTCATCTACTTCCAAAAACATTGGAAACTGCGGCTCCTCGTTTCTGTCAGCATGTGCTAGCCTCCTCCGGGCCGCTTCCTTTCGCTCTCGGAGTGACTGAAACTTATCTGCTTCTGCTTTAATTCCCGCAGACGTGCGCCGATTGGTGCCACGCATCTGTTACTTCAAGGGCAGCCCTGTCCAAGCATGCAGCATGAAGAACACGCAATTATGAAGATGAGCGTCTCGAGGGGGGAAATTGCGGCGCTACGAGCAGCACGTGCCGCTTCTAACAGCTGCATCGGATTCCCTGCTACGCTTATATTTTTTCCCCCCAACCGTCACAGGTATTAGACACAGCGAGAAGAGTGAATGTACAATACGAGCGAGCGAGCCTCGGCTGCAAGGGAAAGCTCAAGGAAACGGGAGTCGGGAGCGTTCCATGAGCTATTACATTATCACCGAATTTAACGTTGCTATTGAAATTAATTAGCGGAGCGTCTTATTCATATTTCAGCCTCTCTTGTTGCTGCTGTACATTTCCCATTTGGCTTCATTTTAGTACTGTTTTTTCATGTAATTGATCTAATTATAATGTCTGCAGACATAACATTGGGTCAACATGCCCCCATTGGCCGGTCAATTGGAAAACCCAGCCTTGTAGGACCTTCGTTTTCCATTCCTTGGTCCTGGACATATACCTATACCACAATTAGCCTCACCCAATTAACTTCTTTCAGACGTCCTTGATGGGCTGGATCAGGTGGATTGGAGGCAGCAATGCAGGCTGGAAATGAAGTAGATCTCTAGGAGGAGGGTTGGTGACCACTGACCTCCTTTTTCCATCCTTCAGCTCAGCATTCACTAACCCTGGTCCTGGAGGTACACCTGTACTAGAATTGGGCAAACCTAATTAACTTCTTTCAGAAGTCCTTGATGGGCTGGAGCAGATGGATTGGAGGAGGCAATTAAGATGTGGGTTCGAAATAAACTAGATCTCTTGGAGGAGGGTTGGCCACCCATTCTCAATCCTCTAACTCGGTGCTCACCAACCCTGGTCCTGGAGATGTACCTTCTTGCTGAGTCCAGTTTTAACCACAATCAACCACACCTAATTAACTTCTTCAGAAGTCCTCGATGGCCTGGATCAGATGCATTGGAGGAGGCAATTCAGATGCGGGTTGGAAATAAAGTAGAGGAGGGTTGGTGACCACTGCTTTGGATACGTTTGGTGGTACTATGGCCCACCACCTAAATGGACCAGCAACCAAATACTATCTGGTCAGAAATGTTCCTGTGGTGAGAAACTGACCAATGGTGAATTGGGGACTGATAACAGATGGGATACGTGGTGCAACTATACAGTGGGCCTATGAAGGTAGGAGGAATCCATAATGAGTGGATTTACAAGTAGGTCCGTCACAGTCCCAATATCTTTGCCCATTTAATGCAGGTCATGTAAGTTTGTGTCAGATCTGTAGGTGCCTTGTAGTCTTATGAATGCCACCATTGACTAAAACGTTTACACGAAAGCCAACAACAGTGGAAAACATTCCAGTCGATCAATATAACTCAATCAAGATCAGACCACGTAATTTTGATCAGGAAATGATGTATTAATTGTGAAAGAAGTTTCTAATTAGTGGACGCCTGATATTATGGATTTAACCAAGGGTTGACTTAATCCTGAGTTTTAGAGAACGGATTGCTGGATTCCTGAGTGGAACTAGTGTAATCGTCTTAAATCTAGTCGACATGGATCTAATGTTTCTTAGATTAAGAATGTTCCAGGAATATTCTATGGTCATATAACTTCTATGGTGATATAACTGAGTATAAGACATTTACTAGTTTTTGGAAACTAATGTTTGAGACATGAATGTTTATTGGCCAATACAGTGAAATCATATGGTACAGAGTAACACAGAACATTATTTTTTCCAGAATCCAAATACAGTAAATTAAATAGAAGTGATTGAAACTATTGGCGAAATAAAGACTGGTATCTCCAGTCATAACTGGCCAATCATAATCATCTCTAAGCACTACTTCCTCCCTCAAGCGAATGGAAAAAACTGGCGATAGCACAGTGGTGGCTGTTTGAACTTCAATTTTTAACTTGATTTTTTCAAATTTTTCAATTTTTTCAAACTTCAATTATTTTTACTTAAATTTGTCAAACTTCAAATTTTAACTTATTTTTTCCAAACTTCAATTTTTTTAATTCAGTTTGTCAAACTTCAAATTTTTTACTTAATTTTGTAACTCATTTCTTTAACTTAAGTTGTTAAAAAAATAACATTAATTAAAACAACAAAACTCTACAGTAGAAGGAGAAAATATACTTTACTTTTAATGTAGGTCAATGGAATGAGACTTTTTTTTCCCCACCAATTAATTTTGCAGTTCATTTCTTTTGGTCCATTCATCATGAAATTTACATACAATTTAAAGGAGAAATTTCATCAAAAACTGAAGTTTCATTCTGAAAGTCATATGTATAATCATAACTTAATTGCAATTTAAATACACCTAGCGTGTCATAATAATACATTTAGAAGCACTGAAGTCGATTATACTGGACATTATAATCACATACCACATGATTTTCAGGCCGGATGAATCTTCCCAATCCGAGGTGATTTTCCAGGCCGAGAGCTCAATGAAAGTGATTGATGGTACGCGTGTTCTGGTGGTGTGAGAGAAGAAGTCAATCTTTAGCTCTTGAATCCAGCTCCACACCGATCAGTGGCCTTCAGATATATTTAATCTTTACTACTCAAGATATTCAGTAGTGTGAGATGGTCAGTGATGTAACAGTGATTCGTGCAACAGCCAATGAGAGAGCTTGGGGAGAGAAAGAGACGTGGGTGTGATATGGATCTGCTGCTTTCTGAGTTCAGCCAAATAATCACTTTCTGTACAGGTTCATGTCAGCCACTAGACTGTAGCTCAGACCGTGACTTCTGCATACTCCCAGGTGCACAACAAGGAATCTTGTTGACCTTTGGGGGTTGAGGAACTCGCCGGTGCACCAAAACGGGATTTCCTCAATGTGTCTACATGTCTTCTCTAATATACACTCATCGTCAACAGAACAGCTGCACCCAGAAGGAGGTGTGGGATTGCAGTGGTGTTGGGAAGGAAGATAAAGGTGACCAGGATCAATAAATGATGATAAATTTAGACTGATATGATCAATATTTATTGAGCTACACATACAGAAGTCTGTCTCTCAGTATGGCGTCGGGCCGCCATGTTTGCTAACCCAACATGCCAGACGTCTCGGCATGGAGCTGTAGAAGTTCCTAATGGTGTCCTGTGATAATCTATCCCATGCAGCTTGAATATCCTCACACGGTTCCTGCAGATGGTGCGGTAGGGGTGGAGGTGGAGTGACACCAGGCCTTCTGGACGTGTGACGCGTGACAACAAACCGTTCATCTTGGTGCTGACCACGGTGCCTCCACACACGGATTCGTTGGTCGTCTCCACCAAGACAAAAGCGGGACTCGTCACTGAAGATGACCCGCTGCCATTCTGAGTCACTCCATGACAGTCTGGTACAACACCATTGCAGTCTTTGGTGACGGTGACGTGGTGTTAAGGACAGTCGTGGTAACGGTCTGTGTGCATGTAGTCCTGCGTGGTGCAGCCATCTGACAATGGTGCTGCACTAACAGGATGACTCATGGAGGACATCACTGCTCGCTGGATGTCTGCAGTCATGGCTGTTGGGTCAGTCAGGTACAGGCCCGATAAGGCCTGTCCTTGCTTACGTCCCATGAAACTTGAATCATTCACATGTCTCACGATGTCAAACCTACCCACCAAGGTTCAGCATGTGGTCGAGTCCTAATGCTACCATTTAGCCTTTTTCAACCAACATGGAACAGATTACGGTCCCGGTTCCTGCACCTAGGGTAAAGAGAAGCCAACAACGGTGCCCCCCAGTGGTCTGCTGGAGAACCTCTTCTATGTCATCTTATCTCCAGTAGTGGATCCGTGTTCACTTTCTGGGTATAAACAAACATCTGGAATAACAGCCCAAACACTCGCAGGTCATCTATACGCTCCGCCATCTTGGTACTACTGTTTACTAACACTGTGCAGCGCCCCCTGTTGATGATGTATCCTCTGGCGTTCCTTGGCTTTGATAAAACCTGGTGCAAATGCAGACTGGTTCCCTGAATAACAATGGTTCTACGTTCCACAAGTTCAAAAGCCAGGGTTCTTTTGGTTGAGGATAACGTTCTGGAGATTGTGGTGCCCCCTAGTGTCTGGAGAATGAATTTTCCACAGGTTATGTCATTGCTACATTAAAAAGCTTACACACTTTAAAACCCTTTCCTTTCACAAGGGGCTGCCTAGTGCTAAGACCACTGCCAACCAACCCCCCGACCCCGTACCCCCAGAGTGTGGTCAGATATACAGTATAAAGGGTTCCAATCTCTCTCCAAGTCCATAGAGGAACATCAGGTTCTTTTTTTATTGAGTTGCACAAATTTGTACTGGCAGGTTTCCTCGCATTTCCTCAGTACGGGGAGTCATTTAGAGGTGACTCGGCGTGTGCGGCCGACACCATTCCAGAGCCTTGACCCAACGGTGCATGACAGGTAATTCCATTACTCTGAGGGAAGGGTCAAAGATCACACGCCGATCGATGCAACACGGGGAAAACCCCGGACTAAGAGCCGTTTGCGAGAACCTTTGTGTAGCGTTTGCTGGCCCGGCTTGTGGGTCAGATAAAGCGCCGAGGAACTGTAAAACGTGGACGGTGCAAACGGGTCGTCGCGTTCGAACTGCACCCTTTTGTGCACACGAGTCCATATTTATGCGTCGTCATAAAACCGGCACTAAAAATAACCCTTGCACGTCCTGCCCTAATGAGATTTGCCCCACGGTCGCCGGAGCCAGACATCTGGGGGCGCAATATTTCTGTCCAAACAGATAAGTCCTGCCGGTTCCTTAATTAAAGAACACTCGCATCTCCACAGATGCGATTCACAGATGGAAAAATAGATGACAGGATTTCGACTCGCTAGCTGTTGCTCCGAAGGAGGGGAGAGGAGAAGAGCGAGGCAAATATTAGATGGCTTTGCACCATGGTGATGTAGCGCACGCGGCTAACACAACAAATGCCTGTTTCGGAACGCTCAGAAGCAGTGAAAGGGATCACACGCTGGCTCTACGGGGCATTAGAAATGCCAATTGTGCTGCGTGCACTGTGTACCAGCACATGGGCACCATAGACTTCAGGCATTGTACAGGCTTTCTTTGCTTTTCATATCCTGCCTCGGTGACACATTAGCAGAATCCAGCACGACACACGTGATGCCACGTTCAGTCTGAGAACAGTGTCGAGGTACCAGTAGAACACAGTTTGCTATGCCTCTCCATGAGCCACAATCAAAGTACAATAATCGCTATATAGATACACCTACTACACGGACCACCTGCTTGCATGGGCCGCCGCACGTACCGACCAAGAAACAACCCAGTTTATTTAAGGCTGAGCAGCATAGCTAACAAGCTAAAAGATAGCTAACAGGCTAATCAACTCAACAAACCCAGGTGAACAGTAAGTATATTTTAATGCACTAGAAATTAACTAAGTACAATTCAAGCACATTACTGCACATTTTGTATATACAAATATATACACATATTTATACATATACATATAAAACACACACAAACAATGTGCTTGAAATGTGCTTGCTGATATTAAAGTTCATTTCTATATATGTATATATACAGTATATATAGTTGCCTCAGTAGAACTTCAGTGTACTTAATACAAATATGCCAGTTTGCACTCCAAGGTATAAATGAAGTACATTTGAATGTACTAGAAATGAACCTTAATATGTACTTATATAATATATTAAATTTAAGTGAAATATACAACCCAGATAAAAAAAAAAAAGCATTTGAATGTACTAGACAGATATATATATATATATAATGACAAATGTAATAAAATGTAATAAGTACAAGTACATTTTACCTCAGTGGTACTTCAGAGTACGTAATATTAGTGTACTAGTATACTTATTTGTATAAATGAAGTATATTTTATTATAGTATAAATGCACTTAAATATGTACTTAAGTAATATGTACCACTAAGTGTCTTAAGTTAATATGTACTTATATATTAAATTTAAGTGAAATATACAACCCAGATAAAAAAAAAAGCATTTGAATGTGTGTATGTATATATATATATATATATATATATATATATATATATATATATGACAAATGTAATAATTACAAGTTATTACAAATTTTACCTCACAGTACTTCAGAGTACGTAATATTAGTGTACTAGTATACTTATTTGTATAAATGAAGTATATTTTATTGCAGTATAAATGTACTTTAATATGTACTTAAGTAATATGTACCACTAAGTGTCTTAAATCAATATGTACTTGAGACAGTTAGAGGTGTCCCAAACTAGTACAGTTAAGAACGATTAGTTCTATTTATGTATATTTTTTTACAAGCACCAATGATTATATTTAGCATACTAAGTACATGGTATACAACGCAGATAAAAAAGTAGTAGAAACATCCTTTAATATCAGTAAGTACATTTCAAGCACATCAGAAATGTAACAATTACAAGTACTTCAATGTGCTTAATATACTCACTTGCAGTCCGAGGTAGAAATTAAGTATATTTTAATGTACTAGAAATGTACTTTATTATGTACTTAAGTATATTAAAGTGATGTACCTCTTAGTGGCGTCTCAAAATAGAACAGTGAAGTACAGTTAGTTCTATATAAGTACATGTTTAATAGTATACTAATTATATTTAGCATACCAAGTACATAGTATATCAAAAATATCACACGTTCAGTCCATTAATCATGAGTGCAAGGTAGTATACCAAGTCTGCTTAACGTGAGTATACTTCACTCTACTTTTCTCTCGGGAACAGAAGAAATTCTGGCTTCTACACGCTATTAAATACTGCACCACTTAATCGTATGCACATGGCTAAATCTCTAATGACTATTTGATGCATATATTCAAGTGACTTTGCTTTTATAAAACCGCAGACAAAATATGATAAAAGACACACGTTGTTAGTTATAGAGATAAACATTTATCCCCTTAATAAGAGTAGTTCATTCACAATATGTGGTTCCCAAACTTCATAGACCGCAGAAAGACGACAAGAACGTTATTATACTATTAATTCATCAACTTCTCACATAAGAATAAACATATCAGAAGGTTACAGTTGCATTTAATGCAAAATTAATTTTTCACTTTATAGTAAGTAGTTTTTTACTTACCAAATTACAACCAAGACCACCAAGGCTAATTGGATATCCAGTCTTATTTAGCACCATGCTAACAGCATTGTACATCCCTTTTTCCATATTTCTGTCCAAAGGAAAAACATATATCTGCTGTTTACACTTTGTAAGAATTTCATGAAGAATGGACCAACAGAAATGGCCCAAAACTGCTCGGTAAAAAGTCGGGTTCCATTGACTTACATTATAATTAAATTGGGTTTTTGGCCTCTACTGTAAAGTTACCATTTTGGAGATGGACAGCAACGATATACTGTTAGATATACTGTATTATGCATTAATCTTTTAATACCTAACACAGCATTCGAGATGTAGCCCCAACACTGAAGAAGGGATGTGCAATAATTACTGTTAGCTTGATGCTAAATAAGACTGGAAATCCCATGGAGATGCTAGTGCATATTAGCATTGGTGGTCTTAGTGGTAATTTGGTGAGCAGAAGTTACTTAGGTGCTAGCGTGATGTCAAAGGGCTAACGCCCTTGCAAAGAAAGGACCATCATCATGGTCGTTCAATGCCCTGTTCGTCCAACGAACCTACTTAAACAGTGACCTGGTCCAGTAGGCGAATCGCTGTTGGAAGTGTCCTGTTCCAGAAAGCATTTGCGGCTAACGATCACAGCATTTCTGAAACTTGTCTCTGTTCATGGCGACAAATCAGGTCTCGAGACTTGTTCTAGTTGCCATCCAGATGCCAGTTAAGCCCAAAATCTCAGAACTGTTTTTTTTTCCTTCGACAGCGAAGTCCCTGCTGCGGCTCAGGCTAAACAGCTAGCGCTAAGCTACTCTACCGGAGTTCTGGCTGCGAAGCAGAATGGACCTCATGTGGGGACTGCGGTTCCATCTAATTAAAATAATCCCCTTTATTAAAAAACACACACGGCATGCGCGAAATTCCCCGCGCTTCAAAGGGAAAGACAGAAAATGCGTGTCGTCTGTATCAAAGGCACATTTCTCGGCCTGAACAATGGACTCAAACCGCGAGGTTATTCCTGTACACTACGAGTAGCTAATAACTCGCCAGCTCTCTTGCCTTTTCTTAATCCAACAATTAAGAGCTAATCCAACGTGCCTAATGCTAGTGTTTCTGATGTAACTACACCAAATTTAAATGTTGCACTCCATAAAGTATAGTACCTAGATTAGCCTACCATCAACTAGCATCTAGCATAAAAGCAGCACCAAACCAAACCTGCCCTTACTAAAGCATACTAGCAGATACTGCATACTGATACTGAGGTAAGCAGGTACAGCCCATAGACTAGCAACTACAGACTAATATAGGTTTTAGTTAATCCTGTGAGCGATGTTACTAACTACGCTGAGTTAGCTCAGATTAGCAATAAGCATAAAAGCCATACCAAACCATATAAGACCTGTATAATAACTGATCGATATAGGTTTAAGAGAGTGAAGTCCAGTAGATACTCTTCTTACGCAATGGGTTTTGATACAACCCAAGGACCATCAACTAGCAAACAGCCATGGTAAGCCAAACCTGTCTATGCAATTATGAAATTAACTGATCGATGTACAGCAGGTACTGCTTTTAATCTTACAACTCATGGACCCAACTCCAACTAGCCTATATGTTAACATCAATTAGAAACTAGCATAAAAGCCCCACCCAGTCAAACATGTGATATAATTAACTGAACGGATCCGTGTTTTAGTCAGTGGAAGTATAGTACCTAGCATATCTTACCATCAACAAGCACATTGAGTTAGCTCAGATTAGCAACAAGCAAAAACCATACCAAAGCAAACTCTTGGTATAGAATCTAATGGGTCGATATTGGTTGTGGATGTCCAGTAGATCTTAGCCTGTGTTAACATGCTAGTCTATCAATTAGCAACTAGCATAAAATCAATGCACAACTAAATCTGGCAATGTACTCATGAAACTAACACATCCGTTGGTAGAAATACAGTAGATACTGTTCTTATCCAGTTGGGTATGTTACAACCCATGCACTTGCAGCTAGCCTATGCTACCATAGATTAGAAACTAGCATAAACAGCTACACCAACCCAACTCTATCCATGTCACATTTAATCAAAAAGATCATTGTAGGTTTTAATTAGTGGAAGTCCAGTAGACACTGTCCTTATCCAGTAAGAAATGGGGCAACTCATGCTAACAAAGATTAGCAACTAGCATAAAAGCTACACCAAACCAAACCTGTTTGCATAATGTAATGACATTAAAGTGACCATTGTAGGTTTTAATTAGTCGTCAATAGTAGATAACAAGTACCAGTACGTACTGTTGCCATGAGTTAGTGGGTAGTCTCACAATCCATGGACTTAGCCTGCAACTAGCCTATGCTACCATAGCTTAGAAACTAGCATAAACAGATACACCAAACCAAATCTATCCATGTCATAGGTAATAAAAGGGATCATTGTAGGTTTGAGTTAATGCAGCTCCAGTATACACTGTCCTTACCCAGTAAGAAATGGTGCAACTAATGCTAACGAAGACTAGCAACTAGCATAAAAGCCACACCAAACCAAACCTGTTAGCATAATGTAATGATATTAAGTGACCATTGTACCAAGGCATCACTGCATCATTTTAGTTAGTGGGTGTCCAGTAGATGTCACTCTTATTCCTTGGGTAATGTTACAACCCATGGACCTGAAATTAGCCTATATATTACCGTTGATTAGAAACTAGCATAAAGGCCCCACCAAGTCAAATCTGTTTCGTAACTGAATGGATCATTGTAGGTTTGAGTTAATGCAGCTCCAGTAGACACTGTCCTTAGCCAGTAAGAAATGGTGCAACTAATGCTAACGAAGACTAGCAACTAGCATAAAAGCTACACCAAACCAAACCTGTTAGCATAATGTAATGACATTAAGTGACCATTGTAGGTTTTAATTAGCCATCAATAGTAGATCACAAGTACCAGTACGTACTGTTACCATGAGTTAGTGGGTAGTCTCACAATCCATGGACTTAGCCTGCAACTAGCCTATACTACCATAGCTTAGAAACTAGCATAAACAGATACACCAAACCAAATCTATCCATGTCATAGGTAATAAAAGGGATCATTGTAGGTTTGAGTTAATGCAGCTCCAGTAAACACTGTTCTTACCCAGTAAGAAATGGTGTAACTAATGCTAACGAAGACTAGCAACTAGCATAAAAGGCACACCAGCCCACACTGAAATTAAGTGACCAAGTGGACATGAGTTTTAATTAGTCTGCAATAACAGACGACGAGCCAAACCAGTACCGTTACCATGAACTAGCCGCTAGCACGAGAGGGCTCCAAGTAAATTTCCTCCGAACTCGAAAAGTGAGAGAGCAGTTCGCCCTAGCTGACTTTGCGTAGATCCTTTGAGGTTTAACTAAGCAGCAAGCCTTGAAGCAGAAGGGAATATTGACTTTTGGCGGCATTACGGGGACATTATGAACTTTTACATCATCTGACTGAAGAAAATTAATTCCAGGCCCACCTAGCAGGATTGACTGAAGCCTCTCTTTCCTGCCGTGACCTTTTGTGTAGAATTAGACAAAAGGGGCGAGGGCAGGGGAGACGGAAGGAAAGTGATTATACGGGAAGAGAGTGAGGGAAGTGAAGAACCGGGAGAGCCACCGAGATTCATTAAAAAAGGCAAGAGCGGGAGGGGTGGATGACAGAGCCGCGCCGAGAGCAAGGATGGCAGCGACTTCCCTAATAATGAAGGCCATGTTTATTACACGCCGTGAATGGGGCTATTTATCACGAGGCGAGCGCAGGAGCACAAACGAGAGGGACGGAGAGAGAGAGAGAGGCGGGCGGCGAAAGAGGGAACGAAGGAGAAGATGATAAGGAGGGAGGCCTAAACAAATTTGATAATGGTGGTAGGGGGTCACGCCGGGAGAGGCAAAAAAGAGACAGACCCCCGTGTTCATGTTCGGGGAATCAGAGGCTGCGGACGAGATAAAAAAAAATTCCGGTCGTTTTTTCCGAAAACCCTGCGCCACAAGTAATCGGCGGTGTTTCACAATGGCGGAGAAAAGGGAGGCAAAGCTTGTTTTTNGACAGACCCCCGTGTTCATGTTCGGGGAATCAGAGGCTGCGGACGAGATAAAAAAAAATTCCGGTCGTTTTTTCCGAAAACCCTGCGCCACAAGTAATCGGCGGTGTTTCACAATGGCGGAGAAAAGGGAGGCAAAGCTTGTTTTTTGGCGGCGCTGATAAAGGAGCGAGAACGGGGCCAGATACGGAGACATTCATACTAATGAAAGGATGAAGGGACGGGGCACAGAGGGTGGACTCGTACGCACACGCAGCTTAGCCAGATAAAGCATGAAGGATGACAGAGAGCGCGTGTCGCCGTGTCGCAATGAAGCCACTGAGCCTCCATTATTACACTCATAAATCCTGCCGTAGGCCCCCCGCACGCAGCAATGCGCCCGCACGCACTTGTGTACGGCGATACGTGACGGCACACAGCCATCAAACACAACGCCAGACCTCCTCATATCGCCCATACCGCTCTCCGTCCACCTCAGCTGTAATCGAGCCTGACGTTAAGGCCTGAGCCTGAACGCGACCCTGAGAGATTTCCATCTGAACCCCGACCTGAGTGCGCTCGGTGGAAGAACGCTGGCCGCCAGAGAGAGCGGTTCAAGAGAAAGCTAGCTCAGAGACCCCCCGACAACGTGTTACCCCGCTGCCACTTTGCATCAGTTCTGTTTGTTTGGATAGGCTTGGCTTCTCAGACCCACGGCTCGAGTGACGCTACACCGCAGCTGTGTGGCTCCCTGGACCAGGTGCTTGAGTGACGGCACACCACAGCAAAGTCGATTCCCAGAAAGGCCACTTGAGTGATGCTACACCGCAGCTACGTGGCTTCCCAGGCCAGCGATTTGAGTAATACTACACCACAGTCATATGCGGGTTGAGCAATGATACACCACTACAGCATCACTTTCCTGGTCCCCCGCTTGAGCGAAGCTAGACCACTACAGATTCCTACTGGACCTGACTTCCTTCAGCGCAGCGCTGCGGCTACACGGCTTCCCGAGCTTATACCTCAGCCACATAATTCCCCGGGCTGACCACTTGAGCAATCCTATACCAGACCTACGTGGCTTTCTGGGTCACATCACAGCCACAGATACTCCCAAGCTGGCCACTTAAGTGATGCTGTACTGCAGTTACATGGCTTCCCATGCCTCTTGCTTGAGCGACGCTATTCCACAGCAGCAAAGATTCTCAGGCTGGCCGCTTCAGAGATGCTACACCGCCTCTACGTGGCTTCCTGGGTCAGCTGCTTAAGTAACACTAGCCTGTGCCCCCAAAGATTCCCAGACTGGCCACTTGAGCAACGCTATACTGCCCTTTCCCAAGCCAGCTGTTTTGGTCAGACGCACAGGCCGTCCACTTGAGCATTATTACACTCATAAATCCTGCGGTAGGCGGAGAAACGCGCCCGCACACACTTGTGTACGCCGATACGTGACAGCACACAGCCATCAAACACCCTCACATTCATAACACCAGACCTCCTTATATTGCCCATACAGCTCTCCGTCCATCTCAGCTGTAATCGAGCCTGACGTTAAGGCCTGAGCCTGAATGCGACCCGAGAGATTGCCATCTGAACCCCGACCTGAGTGTGCTCGGTGTAAGAGCGCTGGCACAATGTGGCCGCCTGTACTCCCAAAGATTCCCAGACTGGCAACTTGAGCAATGCTATACTGCCCTCTCCCAAGCCAGCTGTTTTGGTAAGACTACACCAGAGCAAGACTCACGGGCTGGCCACTTGAGCAACACTACACTGCAAGACGCTACACCAAGATTCAAGGGCCTGAGGGATGCTATAGCACATCTACGTGGCTTCCTAGGCCAGCTGCGTAAGCAACGGCACACCACAGCCACATACATTTCCGGGCTGGCCGCTTAAGTGCTGTACTGTAACTACATGCCAGTTGCTTGAGCAACACTATTCTACAACAACAAAGATTCCCAGGCTGGCCACTTCAAAGCTGTACCACATCTATGTGGCTTCCTGGGAGAGCTGCTTAAGTTACGTTACCTCATAGCCACAAAGACTCCCAGGCTGATCCCTTAAACAACGCTACACTGTAGCTACATGACTTTCCCATGTCGGCGGTTTTGGTAACACTACATCTGAGCACCTAAGATTCCCAGGCTGACCACTGGAGTGACACTATACCACAGCAACTACAATTCCCAGGCTGACCACTGGAGTGACACTATACCACAGCAACTACAATTCCCAGGCTGACCACTTGAGCAACGCTATACCACATCTATGTGGCTTCCAGGGTCAGTCGTGATGGGACACCACTGTCACATGGCTTCCCATGCCAGTTGCCTGAGCAACTTTATACCACAGCACCAAAGAATCTCAGGCTGCTACATCACCTACATGTGGCTTCCTGGGTCAGCTGCTTACATAATGCTACCTCTTGGGCAATGCTACACTGCAGCTACATGACTTCCCATGCCACCTGCTCTGGCAAGACTACACCACTGCAACCGAGATTTACAGGCAAGCTACTTGAGCGATGCTACACCACAGCAACTAAGACTCAGGGCCTGGCCACATGAGCAGTGCCCTGCAGCTACATGACTTCCCATGCCACCTGCTTTAACTAAATAAAAGTTTTTGGTTCAATTTCAAGTGTCAGTCCAATTTCAAAGTTTGTCATAGAGCACTTAAATTAATTACTGGAAAATAAAAATAATTAACAGCTTAAATTGATATATTCAGAATACCAGTTTATTAACTGCTATGAATTTAAAAACTGTTATAATCCAAATTGGTTATATAAAACTACAGATTGCATTTATAAATTGTACCAACAACAAAAACAAATATATACATAAAAATATACATACAAATGTACAAATATATATACACACATAGGCTGCTTCTTAGAAGCTAATGTGGAGGCTCTAAGGACGTCAGGGTTCTTTACACTGGCATGTCTCAATTAGAAAAAGAACCTTTCATACATTTGGACACAACGTTCCATGTTCTCCTAAAGCCGTAGTAGCCATATATAGACGTTCCCTAAACCTTAAAAAGGTTCCGCACCTTTAGACGTTTGATTTAGCATGAAAGGTTCTCCAAAGAATCTTCCATTGAAAGGAGAACCCATTTTGCACCCTTATTTATAGAAGTGCTACCACAGTACCCAAGCAAGGTTGGGCGACTCTACTAGTCCTGCTTGGTGCTATACAGAACCATTTTTAGAAAGGTGCTTTAAAGAACCACCTACAACAGGTTTTCCATCCTAGAGAAGAAACTATTTAACCACCTTCAAATGCTTCCTTGAATGGTCAGGGTTCCGTATATGACCACTGGGTTTGGTAAAGAACCCTGGAAGAACCCATTTTTAAGGGTCTCGATTGCAACTCAAGAGAACCTGGTGTCGTATCTCAACTAGGCAGTACATGACGAGTCCTCACTCAGCCAATAGGCCGTTTCTAATCCTCACGTATCTCCTTGTAGTCCCACCTTTTGATCAAGATAGAAGACCCCTGTCCTAAAGACACAAAGGCACGAGGTGGCGGCTGGCAGTCACAGATAGAGCAGTCCGGGCTTTGATTTCCTGTTCCTCTTTCAGCGTGCATGTGCCGGACCTGCCTCTAATTAAAACACGGCCGTGTGAAGGCAGCTAGCGCTTGTTTACCCTCATTGAAATTAGCAGCTTCGCCTCCCGGGAGACCACGCAATTAACCAGCCCAGGCCCAATTAACAGCGAGGTCTAATAGCGGCTGCCGCATGCCAGCACTTAGAAAAGCCCTCCTGGTAAAGTTAGCGGAAGGCCACCGCAATATACGGGGCTCACAGGAAGGTCTCAAAGGAATTTGTAAGCACCATCGCCAATAGAAGTGGGTTCCAATCCGGGTAAATGGCAACGTTCCCAGCAGCTTAGCAGCTTCCCCTTTACACTGTGTAAACTGTAAATTAACTGGAGTTGCAGAAACAGCCTAAAATAAGTGTTCCGCCAAGAAACGTAGCTCCTAGAGTCTGGAATGGACTGTTGCACGAGGGCCGTAAGGGAATAACGGACATATGATGAAACGGCACTGTTTGGAAAAAACTGAAAAAATCAGTGCCGTTCCAGCACCACTAACTCTCTGGTCTGGAACCGTGGAACCCGTGACGCAAGCGGCAAAGGGGCGTGACGCTGCACGATGAACTGCACTGAGCTGAACTCAGGAATCATCGTATCCCACCGGTGATGTGCTCGTGGATGAGTGCATTCAACAGGAGGCGTCCGTCTTCTACTGAGCTGAAATGTGAAGCGTTGGAAACACTTGGCGTTTAATCCGTGCAGGAGATCCGGAATGTGGGAATCACTACAGGTAGCTAAGAACCTTAACCTGCTGCTTTATAATAGAACACCTTCATAACAGACAAAGGAAACACGTACGAGTCGTCCTGCGTGTAATTGCCGTCTATGACGATCCCTCTGGGCTGAGCACAGATGGTGAAAGAGCTGGTTCTGGACGGTGAGATACACGCCCTCAAAGCAGGAAGTGCAGTTTCCACTTGAAGAACATGTTCCACCATGTTTTATGGCGTTGTCCTCCGACTTCTGCTTCCGTAATAAGGGGCGCCCTCTTCCAGATACGTAATGGCTCGGCTCTCAAACCAGTGGAAAAGGGGCCCGTTCTTAATGGATTCAGGAGAGCCTGGAAACCAGCACCAGCACGGGGACTTGCACTGGCACTGTGTTGGTGGAAAAGAGGTCTATGTAGGAGTTTAAATACTGGCACATCTGGACTGGACTAACAGTGCACTGTTTGAACCTGGACTGACATTAGCCCGCTAGGAGTGCAGAGGTGTTTGAGGTTCAGCCTGGGTTTGATGCTACTCCTGACTGAATCACGGACATTTGAACCATGTATGACGTCCAAATGACGTTCTTTACTGCAGTTTTATGGTCAAGTCCTTCGGTTCAAGCCTATGATATTAATGATGGAGGTGTTTAGCATGTTTGCTAGCCTGTTAGCTAGCTGGCTAACTGAGTTCTGGATGAGAAAATAAGCTGACCAGCCTGCCCATTTGAACAGAACCAGGCAATGCAATTCGATATGCAATATATCTTACTTAGCAATTGGTCTAGCAATGAAGATCTTGCAATGTGTCAGAGCCCACGTGGAACAATCACAGCAACGGTATAGCAACACCTTTACCAACACCCAGGACTTCATAGTGATGAGTTTGCCAAAGCCAGAAAACACAGTGTACAATAAAAAAGAGCATTTAAATACAATAAGAACACTTTTACACATCACAGCCCAAAGAAAAACAGGTATTTCCAAAACAGCAACTTTACAGGAGAGGGCAAAATCCTCATGTAGTTTCAATGTAAGTCAATGGAACCAGACGGTTTTCCAAGCAGTTGTAGGCCATTTCTGTTGGTCTATTCATTGTGAAATTCTCACATAATGTAAACGGGAGTTCAAATGATGCAGAAAAGTAAAAGTTGACCTACAAAGACGAAAATTCATCTTACTTCCAGTCGGGAAAATTATTCACATTTCCATTTAAATACCAAATTCCATTTACATAAGTTATAACAAGAGAATAAGTACATAGGTATAACCAATACAGGCAGAGATGTCAGTTTTCAGCTACTGTGTAAAACAGCTCAAACCATTTTTCCCTTCTGAAAAGCTACTGTTTGTTAACTACAAGTTTTGTTTCCACTTTGTTTAATTAGCAAAACACAAAATACCTACTTGATTTTTTTTATGCTAACATGATTAGCAGCAATCAATTACTGTGATATGGATCACGCTAATAGATGCCAATTTTACTCCAGCCCCATTAGCACATAGATTCAGCTGTTCTGTTGAACTGGAAACGCGGGAGAGGCCTGGAAAACTGTGCTATAGTTTCAGAAGTCTCAACTTGACAAAGCTCCGAACACTCATATTGCTCTATCAATCCTGATGCTGGGGTGGCTGGGCCTTTGGAGATAACAGTGATGTTGTCAAGAAGTGCGATTAGGAAAACTAATGAAGAAAAAGCCAACACAAAGGGACGGAACGCGGAACATTAAACATGTTTACCAGTCAAGGGTGTAAAAGAGACGGAGGCGCCGGGAAAAATGAGGCAGGAAGAAGAAATATATATACACAGGGCACCAGAAACTTTCTCCGAAATTCATAGTCACACACTTAAACTGCTCTGACATTACAGACACAATAGGAGCCACACATACAACCAGATATACAGCACCAGTCAAAAGTTTAGGTACACCCATCTACCCAGCTCCAACTGATGAGAGTCTGAACCAGTACATACCCTGATATACCACATACACTCTTGATGTACCACAGTATGATATTTTTCCATATCTCCACCTCTAATATATATTTAGTGGTGTAAAAACTTTGGTCTCTTTTTCTGCACAGTGTAAAAGCTCTAGTTCTCCTTTCAGTTTAGTGAATATTCATGATGGACAGACCAATAGAATTGCTCCAAACCTGCTCAGACATAAACCTTGTTCTATCAGCCTCCACTGCAGGTTAAGAAAGCTGGATCATCCTCCTGTAAAGCTCCATTCCTCGAGGTGTTTAAGGTGGACTGTATAATTCCATGAGTGCTATTTTATAGTTGGGTGTCTTCACTGTTATTCTACAGGAGATAAACACAAGCAGAACCTGATATGAAGAGCCGTGTCTGAACATTTGACTGAGTTGGCCAAAATGGCATGCTTCATTTACCCAATCAGAACTGCCGTGAGGTACAATGAGGTTCAGTGTCTAGCACAAAACCATTTAACCAGACTATTCATGGAAGCTTCAACATCTTAGCACAGCATTAGACTTCCTGACACTTACTGCGTCCACTGCGTCCACTTTAGCACAGCCTCCGTCCTTTCACTTTGGTTCTGTTTCCCTGAGAAATCTGCCGGGATATTTCTCCACACCTCCAAACATCTTGTCTTAGAAGGTAAAGTAAACCCCAACACATTCAGTGAGCATATTTAAACAGTTAATCATTCGATCATAATCAGAGATCTGCAGTGATCTGATGAATTCAAGTGTTCATATGAACAGCACACTCTTAGATTCCTTAGATTGCATTAAGGCCCAGAAATATGATTCTGAAATCTGATAATCTGAGCTGGGTTTTCCCAGCCTGTGCAAAATCAGACCAGAGTACTGGAAACAGGCAAGCAGCGTTTAACACAGCAACCACGAGACCAACAAAATGCTGCTGGAGCGAGGCTGAAACCAGCTCCATGCTTGACGGAATTTAAGGAATATGAATGTTTTCCACCATCTAGATGACGCATGTTCATATTTTCAGATGAAGTGATTTTAGGTCATGTTTTCGGGTGGTATGGTGTAGTAGGTAACGCCTCCACCTCCCATGCTGTAGACTGGGGTTCGATCGCCTACATGGGCAAGCACCCCACACTATACCAGTAAGGGTCCTTGGGCAAGACTCCCAACTTCACCTTTGCCTACCTGTGTAAGAAATGATCAAATGGTCATGTGTTCTACTGTGAGCTTATTGGCTGGTTGCTCAGAAATCCAGTTACTGCCCGACTCATGGAGGCCCAGTGCTTTCAAATGATCTGATCACTCAAGTGGATGTAAACATGGTGATTGGACTGCTGACCAAATCTTTCCTACCGGCATTGGATTATTACATGCATGTCAACTCACTCGATGATGTGGAGGTCTTGGGTAGTCAGTCCATTGTTCTGACAACACCAGCAGCTTCTGTCCTTGTTTTCTTGTTGGCTTGTCCGTTTCCCTTTCTCGGTAAGAGCTTCTTGATATCTCGGCATGCTTTTAGTCACCGCCGCCTTCTTCTTCTTCTTCACAGTGGAAGGATGGACAGGAGGTATGTTTTCAGATCTGATGTAGGAGTGGAGCTTGGCGCTCACCTCTTTCTCAAAGATGAAAGCTTTACATGCTGATGGGGACAGTTTTGGTGGCCTATCAGGTCTTTTATGTTTGGTATTAATCCCATTTGGACTCTAGTTTTGGGAACTGCTGACCGAGCCTTTCACTCGTTACCATCAAAGTTGGCATGTCTGGTTAGTATATTCCAAAAAGCTATACGAGAAACTGAACAATCAGATGCACAGCGATTATACTCAGCTAATACGAGGTAAGCCGATACAACAACAACAACCTTGTTTGTTTATGGTACAGAATGGCAGGAGTTGGTAATTGGCTCTCCCCTCAGGTTCCATAGCCTTTGCCCAATCAATAAGCCCTCCCACAGGACGCAGGGGCGTCCAATTAAGCGGAGAGCAGACAAATCTACCAATGCCTCGTTCCTCAATGAATTAAGAGGCTTCTGTCACTCTCCGGAATTCTATACCGGCTGATGCTGGATCAGTTTCACCTCAGTCCAAACGGCCATCATTACCAGCCGTCAGGACAAAAAGAACCAACACACAATAGAGGAGGATGCTAGTTAAAAGGCAACCGCAGGGCTGAAGCCATTAGAGCTTCTACCTCATGCAAAGACACACAGAGCATTTCAGGAATCACTGAAAGACATTTTTTTTTGTATCCGGGAAGGCCCGGTTTTCTTTACGCTTTCCCGAATGTTAGTCACTCTCTGTGAAGAAAAGTAGCACCTTGGTTCTGGTTCACGCTTTGACCCTTGACGGCTTTCTAATAAGGGGAAACGTGAAGAGTCCAGGCTCAAACAAGAGCGAGCAATTTGTTTGAGGTCCTTGGGTTCATGGTACTTTTAGCGAGAGGCTAAAACCCTGCGGTCTTGTTTCAACCGCAGACCTTAAAATGCACGCGGCGTACGCGGTCTACGGCGTGAAGACACGACATGACAAGAAACCCTTGTTAATTAGGTGTAAATTCATGCAACACGCACGGCCTTCAAAACGTAAGCAGATCCTCAGGAGGTGGATGTGTTCTGACGTCAGCTTGGTGCGAATGCAAATTCGGTCCGGCCAGACGGAGAACGCTCAGCGGGCAACATCATGAACGCTCCACCTACAAATGATCACCTTTCGGGGACCTGGCTGTGCTGATACTGTGCGTCCTTGGCTGGCGTTAGATGAGAGTCTGTTCAGATAATGAGGGAAAGGTATCAGCATGAAGACCCATGAGCACAGATGTTAACGCTAGGTGCAAATACTAAGCCAAGCTCTTCTTGTATCAATTGATGCACAGCTTGCCTGGTTTAGTAGAAGGTAGAGGGGGTTCTCGGCTTTAAAGTGTCCAACCGAGGTTAAAGGAAGAGCGACATGACAGGGTCTAGGACAGACATCTTTAAAACTGGACCTGGATTTCAATCTCCGGTCCTAGCCCTTGAACTCACCAACTGTGGGGCAATCGTGGGCTGGAGGTTAGGGAACCAGCCTTGTGATCGGAAGGTTGCCGGTGTGATTTCTGGAACTGACAGGACATGATTAAAGTACCCTTGAGCAAGGCACCTAACCCCCAACTGATTCCGGGGGGGGGGCACAGAGATCAAATTCCTTTGGGTGCAAGCACAATTGGTCAATGGCTTTAAATTCTAATTCAATGAACTGCTTATGTAACTGTTTGGCCACCTTGTGTCATGGCTACCTATAATTACACAATCCAGGACTGGAAACTGGATTCAAGGCCCAGATCTGAAGAGCTCTGGGCTAGGAGATCAAACATATTCAACAGATCTATAAAAATGACCCTTACTGAACCTCCTAAACAGAAGTAAGTTGGCTTCTGACATTGTTGGCAAGTGATTTGCGATTGCAATGACGAACGGTGTATTCACAGGCTTTCAGCAGACTGAATGTTCTCCACTAGGGGGTGCTATTAACACTTATGCCACTTGTGTGTGCATCACAGAAAGAGAGGAGACTTACCCCGGCAAGCTGAGGAGACGAAGGGTCAGCTTGCCAAACAAAGATCCACCGGGCAAGTACCTAGATCATGTACTAGTGCTGAGATTTGATTTTTGAGAGTTTGGTCAAAGCAGAAACTAGTGATATCTGATACCAATATTTTGCCCAACTAATCTAGCTTGCATGGAATTGCAACAAAAAGCCATTTCACAGTTACGGTATTTGCCAGACGGTCTTATCCAGAATGACTTACAATTTGATCATTTCTTATGCAGGTTGCCGAAGGTAGAATTAGGAGTCTTGCCCAAGGACCCTGGTATAGTGTAGGGGGCTTGCCCAGGTAGGGGATTGAACCCCAGCCTACAGCATGCTACCTACAGCCCACAATGTGTTACCCTCTACACTGTACCCACTTCTTGATATCACGTTCCCATTCAAGAGTTCCACATATCTCAAGGAATTTTTTGAAAAGTCGGCAAACGAAAATGGGAATTAACCACAAATTTTATGTGCAAATTCCAGAAGATGATGTGAGCCACTTGTGAGGAGAGACTGAGTTCAGAGATACCAGGGCATGTGGGCGGCACCACAATAAACGAGGGCCGAGCTCACCAACTCTCTCTTCAACCTTCACCGAACCTCTGGAAACTCCAGTAGAGTCCTGATACGAATTAGTCCCAATACAGTACAAGACTTTCGTTCACTGGATCACTAGATCACTAGATCACCTGGCTCAGGTTCACCCCTTGACAGCATGAAGATGCCTTTGAAGTTCTTAATGGATTTCTAAATATGCTACATTTCCCGTTTTTAGAAGATATGAAGTTCTGGGAATGGACGGGAGTCATTTGATAGAGGTTGCAGTGGTCATGGACTTTTAACGACACCCTATAAGCCTGCGGTCTTGTCTACCAGAGACCTTAAAGTGCATATGGAGGTTACAGGTATTGAAGAATGTTTATGATGTCATTTACTTTGTATTAGACCATGTATGTATCTATGAAACGGTAATATGGCTTATAGAGAAATGGCACTAGGCTTAGGCCAGCACTGGGGATGGAAACACCTGCCCATTGGCGAGACTACAGTGGTCATTCCATTATAGGACCCTTAAGAAGAGCCCTATAAAGAAAACCTTTCAGTATATTCTTAGCCTGGACTTCACAGCCGACTCCTCTGACCTCGTAGAAACAGAATGATGTTCAGTCTTCAATTCCCAGCCAGAAAAAGGTTTTTCCTCTCCACTTTCCAACCGTATTTATTGCCTCCTCTGTTGTACATGTAGGTGAGTGAAAGCAAAATAGAAAACGTTCAGGAAACAAATGGAAGCATTTCATGTTTCGCAGTTGGTTCTTTCTGGTCCGGAGCGTGTTCTGAACCTGCAATTTCTCAGCGTGACGGTGTGGGAAAAGCTAACCGTCTCTCATTCCTCTCTCTCTTTCTCAAAGATCTAACCATTTGGGAGAATGAAAGATGGTTCTTAAGAAGGGTTTGATGGGGTTTGGGTCAGCACTTTGAGCGGACACTACTAGCAAGGTCATCAACTGCATCTAGAATACCCCCAACTTCGGCACTCAAGGCATCTACCATACAGCTATATATTTCAAGCAATGGTTTGGCCAAGCATCCAGTCTGTAGCTGGTTTTCCTCACACGTCGTCAGTCATATCTGGTGCCTAGTTTGGGACTGGAATTTGAAACTACACTTCATTTAACAGATCTAAATATTATAAATAATGTGTTAGGGTAAAGGTCAGGTTTAGGACTAGGCTTAAATCTTGGGCTGAAGTTAAGATCAGGGTTACATTTAGCCAGGAGAAAAAAAAAAGTACAGTAAAGTATATATAATACTTAGTATACATCCTTGCACTCATGATTACTGTACTGAAAGTGTGCTAACTATGTACTCAGTATGCTAAATATATAATCATTAGCGCTATTAAACATATACATAAACAGAACTAACTAATTAACTGTACTATTTTGAGACACCACTAAGACTAAGACACCACTAAGACATATTAAAGTACACTTCTAGGACATTCAAATATACTTAGAGTATACTGAGAGTGCAAATTAGTAGTATTAGAATACTAATATTAAGTGTATATATATATATATATATATATATATATATATATATATATATATATNAGTATGTTGAATGTGGTTTAGGAGTTATTAAAGATAAACTGGAGGAAAGTAACATTTCCAAGGCCTGAATTTTGTTCATACATTTTGCGTGTTTACAGTGTCGGAAACCACATAAGCAAGTCTATTTGAGATCTCCTTAATCATAACCCTGACTCAACACAGTTTGAGGCGGGTGTGGGATGCTTGGCTATTCCACCGTATTTGGGTAAAATTGTGGAAAGTTTGATTTCTGGCAGAACCAATGCAGGCAGATGTCATTTAGACTCACTTTCCTTGTATACGGACGAGGTGTGAATGAAGGGTTACACCAGTGCAACTGGGCTAAACATAACTTTCCACAAATACAAACCCAAGTAACCAGGCAGAATCACGATACTGGGGTTCGGCAGTAGGATAAAAATCTGTAGTACAGAAAAATAATGAGCATATTTCAAAATGATAACCTTTTTTAATTTTAGCTCCATGCTAAGAGCTACACTCACCATAGAACACGTTGAGTGTCAGCTTTAACTCCATCATGAGTCATTTGACTGAGACAGACATTCAGGTATCCTCTAAAAGAGTGTCATATTAGCATCAGTTAGCTGGAACCAAGCCTGTGCTGTGGTGTGTGGCACATCTGACCTGCTAACAAAGATAGCCCTAGCTTAGCCAACATGGTGCTAAGTCCCAGACGCCACAAACAAGGTTTGATTTCAGCTTTCTATCCCTCCCAGCAGAGCAGGAGTTAGCAGGAATCAAAACTGTACTTGGGCACTGTTGGGGTCTGTCGCCTGCTTGCTAAGCTAACTTTCAGTTAGCCAACCAATTGCTTGACTTCACTACCTCAGATTTGAATCACTGGGTGCCTCCCAACTGCACAGTGGGTGCCTCCTAATTGTCGTGAGCTGACTTGGTGGGCATATAAGGTACGCGATAGGCTCTCAAACGATCTGGGTATGAATCTATCCTTGCAGATCACGTACACTCATACATGCTGATTGTCTTCCCTGGGACGAATGGGATCTTCCAGCAAGACAATGCCACATGTCCGGGATTGGTTGGAAGAGCATGACCAAGACTTCCAGGTACAACCCTGGACCCCCAGTTCCCAGACTTGAACCCAACTGAGCATCTGTGGGACCACCTTGATCGTTGTGTTCGCTCTATGGATCTATGGTTCGCTCTATGCACCCTCCAGCAGCTGTGGGATGCAATCCAGTCAGCATGGTTCCGGATACCTGGGACAACCTACCAGGACCTTACTGAGTCACTCCCAGCCCGTCACGGCGGTTACTCTGGATATTAGCTGGTGGTCACAATAATATGACTCGACTGTGCTAGCAAAGCTAATGCTAACCAGCTCCTCTCTACTAGTCAGCAGCACTGTACTACCAGAGGAGACCTACGAAGCCCTAGTGGGCCCAGCTTCATGACCCACCTACAAGAAATGTGAGCTGAGCTTTAATGATCATCAACCAGATCAAACCAGAAATCTGAGACTGCAGAGGAGAGCAGTTGGAGTGGTAGAGAGACATCACTAGCCTGTCACTTCTATGTGTGTGTAAGCGAGAGAGAGAGGGAGAGGACAGAAGAGAGTCCAGGCCGTTTATCATACCTGTCCGCTCTTCAGCTGATGAATGAAACTTCACCACCAGCTGTCCAATTTCATTCACTGCACCTCCACCGCAGCCCACTAAGCTATCAGGCAACGACACCTCCAAACAGGGCGGAGCAAAATTCACCGGACTTCATAACTGGCTATAAACGTGGACGGCTCATTTGCAGCACTACCTTAAGCGTCTATCACAGCAAGGAGGGTTCAGTTCCCACGTAGGGGATCCGGAGTTTGTATGTTCACTAGGAGCCTGAATGGGTTTCCTTCTCCGGGTGCTCCGGTTTCCTCCCACAGTCTAAAGACATGCGGTCAGGTGAACTGGAGGAGATGCTAATGTTTTGTGCGGTGAGCTAATTAGCCTGGTGGAAGTATTCCACAGTTACTACGAGGGACATCAGACCAAGAGGAGGTACACCCTCACTAAACACCAACCCCCATCTAAAGCGAAGATGGGTTCTTCCACCGAGGGTGACAGTCTGTCCATTTCGGCCTATAAACTGGGACGTCTTCTCAGGACAGCTTTTACAACCGTGTTCAGCCCTCGTTGATCACAAGCAGCTCAAGAACGGTGTTCTAGCTAATCCGATAACAATGTGTTTAGATCCCTAACAAATACTGCAGTCAATTTCCCTTCCTCCAGCAGCTGGTGGACCTGCAGGAACAGGCAACGGTGGACTTCACTGACTTCCACCGGCCATGAAAGTCCTGCAAGGAGCCTGTAAGAAGCCAACGGGTGATCAAGCCGACTGTGCAGCTCGGACAAAGACAAACGGAGAGAGCACTGGCCAAACATCTGTCATGACGGCCGTAAGGTTGGCCGAATTGCTTCTCGCTCATTGCTCATTAGCATGAGTCGAAAGTTTGGAGGCTAAACTTTCATTCCAGACCCCATTCGTACAGAGTCTTATTTAGTTGGAATGTAAATCATTATTTAGATGTTTGTAATTGGGTTTGACATTGAAACAAATGGCAAAACGGTGCAGATGGCTCAACGACAATGTACTTAATATGTAATTACTATGTAATAACTATGTAATACTATGTAACTACCTTTCACTGTATATATAGAGGCACTTTTCTTACTTTAAACAGTATCAGCAGTCTCTTAGAGCCTCCAGATCACCCCAGGGGGCTTTGAATAAGCAATTAAGCAATTTTTTTTTATTTGCTTGTTTGTTTTGTAACACCATTTCTAAGTTTATTTGAATTATGAGATTAATCATCACACAGCTAAACAGTAATCTCTTGAAATGAGGCCTTTTTGTTGGTGCAGCATAATTTACAATAACTGGCTAAACTTGATCTCTATCCCAGCTGTGATTATATATAATTATATAATATACATTTCATTACAGTGATGCCTAAAAGATCCGCATTTGAATGCATGAAATGATCAAAAAAACGATCTTAGCATGTACAACCGCCAGTTTTACTTGCTTTGAGTGAGGTGAGGTGAGTGGGGGTCGCCATTCAAGACACCTCCTCTCAGAATTGGCCCTGCGTGTTGGTGTACACAGTGAAGTCAAAGGTTCTCCAATAGCACAAACACACATACAGCTGTATTAACTGTCCTCTTCAATCGGTGGCTAGTTTCACCAGTTAGCACGACTGCATTCACTCGTTTCCCGCTCCCACCGTTTCTCTCCACCTCTTCTCCGTTCATTCCATCGCTACAACACACAGCCGATCCTCAAACACACAGAAGACAGATTACACACACTAGCAAAGAACGCCAACAGCCAACATGCGCCGGCACGCGTCCTTCATCTCAACGGACAGGTGTTGTGTGGGAAATTAATTGGCGGCGCAGATGCTCGCAGCTTTGAACGGAGACGGGCGGCCACGGAAAAGGAAAAAAGGAGCGATCAACAAAGTGAGCGCTAGGACTGATGTAAATACTCGTTTCCCCGAGTTTCAATCCACAGTGTACCCACTAAACTGTATCTCGCTACAGTAGTAATAGACCCTGAGAGACTCTTCCATCATTGTCTCCAGCCAGAATGAGACTCAGATGGGCCGGCTATGCTGACCCGGAAAAGAAAACCCTGGATAAGGGAAGCCCGGGAGTCCAGTGGAAGTCAGTATATGACTGGAATTTGTCTTGGTGAGGCACCAGTACATAAAACGAACATATCAGATGCAATGAAGGCACATTCAAATGAGCCATTCAGAATTTAATGCATCCGCAGTGCACCATATTTGAACCACCCTTAACCAAGTTGTGCTAATTGAACAGCTAGCCATAAATTCCAATAAGCAGAAAATTACAGCTTAATATTAAATAACAATATGTACTTCTAAAGCATGTACTAGCTTTGTGGTTCCCAAAGAATTAGAATTCAGGTAATGAGGACCGGCAAGGTGGTTCGCGATTGGCGTGTTGAGGACATGTGATGATGACCACTACATCATACAGAGATGCATCATGGGTAGTGTAGTCCCGAGCATCGTAGGTAGAAGGAGAACCTGGAGGCGTGACATAAATACATTAAGTACTGGTTTGAAATAAAGGACAAACGGAGACCTAGTGAGCCTATCCGATCACTCATTGGGCAGAAGGCAGGAAACCTTGAAGAGGCTCCAGCAACCCCCATGACCCAGAAGGATAAACGGCTAACGGATGAATGAATGAATTTTATGGGGACGTCATTCAAGCTCATAGGAAACCATCAAAGCACAGTTTGAGCTCTGCCTCATTGATCCCCCCCATTCATCAGCTAACTAGTACTTAGTCCTGGTGGCCTGTCCAGGGTTGTTCCTGCCTTCCGCCCAATGAGGGCTGGGATAGGCGGCAGCACCCCCCGTGACCCAGAGGGATAAATGGCTTAGAAGATGAATGAATGAATGAATTAATTAAAAATGGGGACGTCTTTCAAGCTCATAGAAAACCATCAGGGCACAGTTTGAGCTCTGCCTCATTGAACCCCCCCCCACCCCAATTCCGGTCATCAGCTAACTGGTACTCAGTTCTGGTGGCCTGTCCAGGGTTTTTCCTGTCTTCCGCCCAATGAGGGCTGGGATAGGCGTTTGCACCCCCCGTGACGAATGAATGAATGTTATGGGAAACCATCAGGGCACAGTTTGAGCTCTGCCTCATTAACCCCCCATGCTAACTGGCAAGGCCAACCTCTGGGTTTTAGAAGAAGGGGACCATTAGTCTCTGAAGAGCTGTGGCCTGGAAGGAGCCCAATCCGACACAGTTGTTGGAAGGCATCTGTCCGATGAACCCTCTCTGGCACCTTTATTGTCCTGGCCAGCCGTTCACAGCTTCCCTGCACTAACACACCTGATTCATCCTCTGAAGAGCCTGGTAATTAGCTGATGAGTTGAATCAGATGTGTTGGAGCCGGGGAAGCACTGAGCCGTGCACTGCAGAGTTCCCCAGGGACTGGAGTTGAGTGGAGTTGAGAACTACTGGCCTAGGCACATACACTGCTGAGGCAAGGATGTTTACCAACCGAAAAAAAAGAGAGAAGTGGTCAGGATTGCAAACGCAAACAACGTATTACAGCATCCCTCCTCTGAATCCTCTGCCCGGGTGTCAGAGGGAAGACGGTGTCCGCACTTTAGCCAGTGATGGACAGATATCGTCGTAATCATCCTTTCCGTTGCTGTGATGTGTCGGGCCTCACTCGGCATGTCTATAGCCCTGAAACAGTCCACTCTCCGGCCGTTTCTCAGTCGACTCTGGCTGGAAAAGTCAACATTTCAGATACTGAAGGCAAAGGCATGTCTAGTACCTCTTCAGTCAGAGGAATTGAAGGGGGGGTGAAGTTGTATTAAGAGTGGCCTTCAGCAGGAACTACTTCAAATTGTGCTCAAGGAAAGCAACTTTCACAAATAGCAGACTTCCTGTCTACTTTCAAATAGGATGTCTTTGTCTCCTCTGCCCAACACTAGTTTACCAGACATGTGTACCAGACATAATGAGGGAAAAAAGACTTGACGGAAACTGCAAATTGCTTATTAGTAACGGTGGCTTGGTGGGTACACTTTTGGGGGTCAGGCGTACCACTAGAAAATGCACAGTGCTTCCTCTGGAGTTCAGCACAAAGCTTTTCCTTAGTGGTAGAAAGTAGCACCAGTGATACGTAGGGGGGGGGAGTCGTGGGCTGGAGAGAGCCTGTGAGCCAGCCTTGTGACCGGAGGGTTGCTGATTTGATTCCCTGAGCCAACAGGACATGGCTGAAGTGCCCTTGAGCAAGGCACCTAACCTCCAACGGCTCTCTGGGCACCATGGATAGGGCTGCCCACTGCTCCGGGGAAGTGTTCTCACTGGGCCCTAACTCGAACTCTAGTTCTGCTTCTATTGTTTGCTGCTCTAAGTGGTTTCCTGCCAAGAGCAAGAAGCAGTGTCTGTTGGGGCCCTAGGCAAAAATTCACAGGGGGCAATTTGAAACAATTTGACACCAACCACATGTGATTCTTTTAAAAAGTCATAATTTACAGTATATAAATATAATGGATGGGGTCTTCCAGCAAACCGATGCCATGTGTCACATGACTAGAAATGTCCCACATTGGTTGGAAGAGCAGGACCAAGACTTGAACCCAATTGAGCATCTGTGGGACCACCTCGATCGCCATGTTCGCTCTATGGATCCTCCCCCATGCCCCCTCCAGCAGCTGTGGGATGCACTGCAGTCAGCATGGCTCCAGATAGCTGTGACCACCTACCAGGACCTTACTCCCAGCCTGCCTAGCTGCTGTCCATGCTGCACACGACGGTTACTCTGGATATTAGCTGGTGGTCATAATAATGTGACTCGACTGTGTATGCTCATTGGCCATGTTGGACAGTAAATAAAGCAGCTATGTTTGGTTCTTATCCCCAGCACATTAAAGAGTCCCTCTGCAATAAAGCATTTCAGAAAGACTTCATTACATCCAGAATGTTGGGAAAACCCCATTAATTCAACACCCGGGTGGAAACCTGGACACTAAAGACGTCTTCCTTTAAGAAAACAGCTAATTGAATATTTACCCGAAGTTAAAACTGCAGACTGTGAAATTGCAAGGCTTCATCTCCGATTCCACTGGTCAACCGCAGTGGAGGCATCGCGTTTAGCGATCAATGGGCAGGCCGAAAACGCGCTCCAGGCGAGCCTAATTAGGCCCGTTAACAGAGGAGCTGAAAAGTGTAATTTCCAGAAAAGGTCAACATGGTCAAAATCTGGTCGAACAAAGTCAAGCTTCCAATAATCTGCGCAGTGTTTCCAATAATCTCCCCAGCCGGCCACCCAACCTTCCCTGCCGCTAATAACCACACACCAGACCTCCTGGATGGACTCGCTGCTCCCTCCCTTCCGCTTTCATTTCTTGCTTCTAAGAAAACACCCATGCACCAGGCTAGCCTGAGGACTTGTTGTCCTAATTAACTAAATGAGAGAGACACAGAAGCAGATGGCTGGAGAAAGATGTTAATAACCGCGCTTCCTGAACTTCTCCATCACAAACGCCCCGCAGGTTGACAGCAGCGTGGCACACTCCAATTCCAAACTCATTCGTATTGTCCCCAATGGATTGTGCGTTCTGGAGCGGTTCATTCATGTGCATATATAAGCACTTCATTAACTAATTATATGGAGGATGTAGTACACAAGATGTTTGGGATGCAGGTCCTTCATTAGTCTTGCAAGCGAAGTGCCCCTGAAGCTGTTTGAGGTGAAGAGCCGATATTCGCATTTCAAGACATTTGTGGAACATCCCAAATGGTGTGGACAGCAGGGGGTCCCATGACTTGTCACCGACTAATCCTGACGAGGTCATTAATAACCACATGAATGCTTTGGGAATGCTTTGCAACAAGCTCTACAGTAGAGTTCAACGTTTCCTTTCCAACAAGCCCCGGATCCCGTTCCCTGCCTTCAGGGAACTGGAGATACGGACCACTGAACCCAGCAAATTTGTATCTGACTTTTCACAGGACACCTTTAGGAACCCCCACAACTCCATGCCGAGACGTCTGGCACGTTGCATCAGCAAACATGGTGGCCCGACTCCATACTGAGACACTACTTCTGTATGTGTAGCTCAATAAATATTGATCATATCAGTCTAAATTTATCATTTATTGATCCTGGTAACCTTTATCTTCCTTCCCAACAGCACTGCAATCCTTCTGGGTGCAGCTGTTCTTTTGAGGAGGAATGTAGTTGCTTTCTCGCACAACGTTTCTTCTGACTGTTGATGCTAGCATTGCCTATTTAGCATTAGCTTATAAAGGTTGCCAACTGTCTCAAGGTAGTTATTCAGTGTGAATATGCTTGCTAAGCTATGGAGTAGGAGGCACCGGGCTTTTCCTTGTTTCCTATGATAGGAGGGTCGGACACCAGAGCTGATATGTCACCCCCTATTGTTTGGACGGACGGACGGACGGACAGACACTTTATTGATCCCCAAGGAAATTTAGCAGCCAGTAGCAGCTGCACCATCCTAAATATTGCTGCTGCTGTTGATGAATGGAGGCATCTACAGCTTGTGGTTAGTGCACAGGACATTCGGGACTGTTCCTATGAAACTACCTAGTGTTCCCACCGCTGTAGCCTTATCTGGGCTGAAGAATTCTCTTTGTGTAGACTGTTGAAAGACCCCTATAGACTACTAAAGAACATAGTTAAGTTCGAAACGGAGGATGGTAATGTGCTGCAGACTAGAGAGTACACCTACTGGCTAAAACTTCAATTATATAGAGGCTGTTCTCAGAGGAGAACACATCACAAGTCCCCCAACATCGTCTTAAGTACATGATAGCGAGAAGTTGTAACTTGCTATTCTCCACACACATACTCACACACAAACGGCAAAGAAGAGTGCAGGACCTAAAGCTGAGATCTCTCTCTCCCTCTCTCTGTGACGCTCCATTAATATTTACAGCCTCCTCTAGGGAGCGATGATCTCACAGCAGGACGAGGAGAAATGAGGGATGAGCGGAATAAAGGAACAGGGGGAGAAAGGAGACGCATTCGCCACGACAGATCCGGGAACAGCAGAACCACGAGGAACAAGGGATAAGGAGGATAGAGGATAGGAACAGAAACTAGACTTGATTTGGGAGGACAGGTTTGGGAACAGTTGAGGAAGGGCGACGAAATACAAGACAATGAGGGGAAACTGTAGAAAGGGATGAAAGGAGGGCAAACAGAATGAAACAGCACAACACACTACCGGGCTGAAAGAGTGAGGACTCCCCTCCTAATTACCGAGTTCAGGTGTCTCCATAGACAATCACCGGCAGTCGAATGGGTCGCACTGAAGAGTCATAGGATGGCACCTTTGCCCATGCCAACTCCAAACAGTAGTTCCCAACTGCCTCTGGAAGGAACCTCAGCACAAGAACTGTGTGCCAGGAGCTTCAGGAAATGGGTGAGCAGCTGCAACCAAGCCTAAGGTCACTATAAGCAATGCCAAGCGTCGGCTGGAGTGGTGTCCAGATGACTCAAGAAGTGGACCTGTGTTCCCTGAAGAAGTGAATCATGCTTCACTATCTGGCACCCTGATCTATGAATCTGGGTTTGGGGAATGCCAGGAGAACCTACCTACTGGAATACATAGTCCCAAAAGTAAAGGTTGGTGGAAGACGGATAATGGGGTCTTAGGCTGTTGTCCAGGGTTTGGGCTTCTTGGTTCCAGTGTAGGGGCTAATGCTAATGCTACACACATGGTTCTTCCAAAGGAAATGGTTCTATATAGAATCAGGAAAACTTAAAGAACCTTTTGCATGTTTCTCATGGAAGTGTTGTTCTTCACGCTGATGGAAACCCTTCTTGGAGCTATTTAGAACCCTGTTAAAAAAGGTTTTAGAGACACCATTTTCAAAAAGGTTCCATACAGAACCATCTAAAGCATGTTTTCCACCAATCTGAAGACAGCTGTCAGGATACAAAGAACCCTTTAATCAAGCAAAGGGTTCTTTGGGTGTTCACAATTCTACACAGAACCATTTCCTTTGTGAAAGAACCCCTAAAGAACCATCTTTTGTAAGCATGCTGTAGCAATAGAGACACCGGTTTCCGAAGGTTCCATACAGAACCATCTACAGCATGTTTTCCACCAATCTGAAGAACACTTTCACAACGCAAGGACCCTTTAATCAAGCAAAGGGTTCTTTGAGTGTACACAATTCTACACAGAACCATTTCCTTGGTGAAAGAACCCCTAAAGAACCATCTTTTGTAAGTATGGTGTATCAATAGAAGCTTTTAATCACTTAAAGTGCTCTTTGAGTCTTAACATTTCAACATAGAACCATTTTCTTTGCTAAAGGAACCTGGAAGAACCACCTTTTTAAGTGTGTACAGCAAACATAGACGTTTTAGACAATCAAATGACTCCAGTTTGCGGCAGCAGCTTGCTCAGGGCCTATTGAACACCACTGGGATCAATTGGCATGCTGACTGAAAGTCAGGCCCCCTCATCTAACATCAGAGCCTGACTTCACCAATGCTCCAAAACCCTGTGGAAAGCCTTCCAAGAAGAGTGAAAGGAGGGGGAGGTGGGGTAGGTGATTGTCCATCAATCTTAAAGTGGTGTGACAGTGAGGTGTCCACATACTTTTGGCCATACAGTCCATAGGATTTCTGTTGGAGTTGGTGGAATCGAGGCAGTTCTGTGACCCAACAACCAAAAATACCTTGCATAGTTCACATACATGTCGGCATTGCATCAACGGCTGGCCAGTAGGTTCGGGGTATCGATTTACTTGAACCCTGTAACACAACACTGAGATAGCCCTGCTATAAACATGTTATAGCAAGCATCATATCACCCTGGAAATGCACAGGGCTTGAAGGCACCAATGAAAAGAGGGAGGGACGCGCAAACAAGGAGTTGAAAGAAGAGTGTAGGACATTTGCAAGAGGGTGAGACAGAAGATGCCTGCACCAGCTGAACCAATCAGACCCCTCCCACGCTGTGTAAAACGACGGCTTTAGTAGTGTCAGCCGGCATGCACTGGATTCCTTCCCAGCTGCTGCACCATAATCGGCGGCAACAGCACATTCTGTCACTGGATGCCTCCTTCATGCCAGGCGAATTCCATTAATGAACACCATACCACTGTTGCCATTTATAAACAGCTCTGAGTAGTAGAGCTGCCTGTATTCGGTGAAGCCCAGGACAACACAGAGGAGTAAACAGTCATAATAACGTCGTTGGAAATCAAAGTTTTCCAAGTTTCCTGAGTTTTTATCAGTCAGGTTTGACTAGTAGATGAACTTATAGGCACTGTTTATAGTGTTTCCAGAGGCTTTCAATTGTACATCAGACCCAATTCCATCCAATACACGTTTTGGTAAAAACATGTTCTACAGTAGATTTTGACCTTCTACAATGCTAGGTCCAGAAGTCGGGGCCCTAAAGAGGTGCAAAAACATAATAGTTTAGTGGAAAGAGTCGATTGTTACCAGTTTCCCAAACTGTAGATCTAAAAAGACATCTGCAAAATCTCGGCTGAAGTTTGGAAGACCCCAATATGACATACTAGACATTTCCATAAGAAGAACTTCCCAAGTTAGCAACCATCCAGTGCTGGAGGAGGTAGCCAGCATGGTACCCACCCTCCCCTGAATAGCAGGGGGCAAGGGGGTAGGTTTGGTTGCAGCCGATAGGGACAATTGATATGGGTACAACAACCCATCCATTACCCCCCTCATCCAACAACAAACATCACCCCCCCCCCAAACCTCACATGCAGTGTTGAATAAGAGACATACAAAGTCCACAGTTAGGACCTCACCTGAAACCCCGAAAGAGCACATAGCCTTGAGCTGACATTACTGTTCACAGAGGAAGGCTGGTGACGTTTGCTAACAGGGTGCCCAGCTAGTTTACTACCTACAACTGACACAGTGCAAGCAAGCTAGCATGCCCAAATCAGTCGTATTGGTGACATGGCCTCTCCGAAGCACATCGGAATTACCTAAAGCTAAAGCTAGCTTTAAACTTGAGATGTTGTAGGTGGCGCAATCACGGCTTTGACCCCCACGCTCCGGCCTATCAAAACACTGATAGGGACAATTCTATCCTATCCAAAATACCAGCCATACGCAAACCCACACCTATGCCTGGCGGGGGTATTTCTTATTGAAGTCAATGGCAGGAAAAACTCACTAAAAGCATGAGGAAGATCCACTGAGATGAAGATTCAAAGCCAAAGACAGCTAGCAAATGCGCAAAATTGCCGGCCATAAGTAAACAAAAACAATATTAATAATAATAATTAAAGAGTCAGTTGTTACCCGTTTCCCAAACTGTAGACCCAAAAAGACTTGTACAAAATCTCCATTGTTTGGAAGACCCCAATATGAAACTAGAAATTAGACATTTCCATAAGAAGAGGGCCAGCATCAGTGGAGCTATGGAAGGTAAGCAAGTTAGCAACCAGCCAATGCTGGAGCAGCTAGCAATAATAATAATAATAATAATAATAATAATAATAATAATAAAAAAAACAATACTCAGTAAACATTTGACCACTTGTTGAAGCTCAATCATTCTAGTTGAAGCAATAATTACATATGCTTCATGCATGTTAGCATAGTTAGCTAATAATCACGTAATACTGATGCATGATAGTTAGCTATAGTTAGCTTGTTTGGCTACAAACTATCCAGTATTCCTGGCTTTGGCCACCAGTTGCCCATCATTAGCTATGACACCTGTGATTCCAAAGGGCTGGCGGGGGTTATCATTCCAGTTCATCCATTCCGTTGTACATGGCTGCTGACATCAATTTCAAACACCTTCATCATATAAAAGGTCAAAGGTGAAGTTCCTCTTCAACTGCTATGGCTTATAGTGAGACTGGGATATCACTAGGCTGGGAGATTTATGTCATCAAATCAGCCGTGTATTTATACTGTGATTGACCACTGATAATCCACACGGTGGAGGTCTGGAAGATCTAAACATACACTGGCTGTTATATGAGAAGTAGAGTATGAAGGGATGAAGAAGCCATGCTGTAGAAAACATCAGGAAGGAATAAAGGTTCCTTCCCACACATACAGTTGAAGCCATTCCTGTTTTCCTACCCCAGACAATACCAGCTAGATCAAATAAGACAAGCTCCGATCGAGTCGCTGAGTTTGGACTGAAGCCGTGTGGGAGTATCCAGTAACACTCTCTCAGTAGTCCCTCCGCTGCATTGCTTCACCCGTGGCCAGCTATATTTAGCCAGTCGAGAGTTACGGTCAGTTGCTATACAAACAGTACCATGGCAGAGCTCGCCGTGTCCAGATATAATTAGTCAGTGGTCGCTCCGTTAGACCAAACAATGACACACGGCAAGAAAGTGATATAGACAATGATGCAGTTACCCGACTCGCTCAGATCGCTCAGTCAACCTGCAGTGGTTTATCTGCTGCTGCACAACAAAAGGTTTGTTGAAGCTGATGAGTAGTTGTTTCAGACTGCTAAAGCCTCCTACCAACACGCAAGACTCAAACCTGGTTAATGTAGTAATAGTATGAATATGGAACAAATGAAGCCTGTATTCGTAATGCTATCAAAATGCATTAATAAGGTGTTATAAGCCATACATGAATACATTACAATGTCAGGCATAAGCTTGTATAATTACCTACGACTAGTTATAATCACATGCACAACACTTTATACTATAAACCAAGAGTATATAACTAGTGAGTATATAACTAACTATATGTCAGGTTTCATAATGCACTATTACATCTGTTCATAAGAGCATCATAAGCATGAATGTTGTACTGGGTCAGCTATGGCTATAAACAAGGTTTGCTTATTCAGGTCTTAAAAAAGCAGAGCATTGTATTCATATTGCATATTACCAGTTAGACAATCTCACTTCACTTAGAGCCTGTAATAACCACTCATGATGCTCTATGAGGGATAATTTACTGAAATTAAATTTATTAAACATTTAAATTATGCTACTAAAAAACCTACTTCACTGAAATTGGTCTTCTTATAGGCAGGTGTTATATGGTGTTTTGAAACCTGACATTATAAAGTTGCATACTCTTGCATTATTAAGCATTATGCATGTCAGTATAACTACTTAGGAGACATTAAACAAGCTTACACCAAGTGTTATAAAGGTGTTATGTATTCTATACCATGCCTCATAAATGCCTTTATAGTGCATTATGTATGCAGGAGTTAATGACTAGAATATTTATAGCAAGAATAATTCTTGATTTCTGTTTTTTTGAAATGCACCACACATTGTTCAGCACAGTGTAAATCTTCCTCTGATAAGTATAAAAGAATATAGGCAGTTAGCAACTAGCAAGGAAACTCTGGGTCCTAAAGAGGTTCAAAACACAAGAGTTTGGTGAAAAGAGTCAATTGTTACCC
>CM067495.1:21676837-21692113 GCA_034552555.1 Semaprochilodus insignis | reverse complement strand
TCAAATAGATACAGCAAACAAGTTTAAGGGATAATCAAAAGACAAAATCCAGAGAACAAACAAAAGTCAAGACCAGAGAGACCAAGAAACAGCAACAAGAAAATTACTTCACAGATCAACAAGTTGGCAAGACCTCACAAAGAGGTAGCACACGCGGACTGATATATATACACAGGGTAGGTAACGAGGGACAGGTGAGAGAGATTAGAGCTGGGGCCAAGCTGAACGGGAAGACGGGTTGTGATTGGTGGATTGAGAGCACATGGGCATGACGCCATGCAAAGGTGACTGATGGGTAGTGTAGTTTGGAGCCTTTGAGGCAGGGGGAGAACCTGGAAACAGGACAAGCCCATCTAAAATTTGTTTCAATCAAACAATCAAACAAACAAACAAATAAATAAAATAAATAATGAGATAATTAATTAAACAAAATCGAATACTAAAACATCCAAACCCTGTATAGGCAATCATTTATAAATTATCAATGATATCAATGAACCATTTATTCCAGTCTTGATAAAGTAACCGCCCTGCATCAAGTGTCAAATACTGTTGGTGTTCACCAGTTTGGCAAATGTCTAAACTCTTTCCAGTTCAGTCTCCAGTAATGCCCAGTGAGCCAAAGGCAGCATAACAGCAAATATGAATGAACAGGATGCCCCTTGCTTCCACCCATCACCTAGGCCAGGGGTCCACAAATCTGGACCTTGAATCCAGTTTCCAGTCCTGGACTTTCGTGATCATTGGTAGGTGTGACGCAACATGACCAATCAATCCCATTAACTACTCCCTTAACTGACCCAGACCTGGAAACTGGACTCAAAGTCCAGATTTGAAGACCTGGGACCTAGGGTGATGCTAGGCAATGTGGTTGTCTCCGTTGTCACCGTAAAAGCTTAGTTTTAATAGTTTGGTTTGGGGCCATTTTGTGCTGCACACAGAAGAATTTGTCTTCGCCTTTAACCCATCCATGAAGTCAAACACCCACATACACACACACACACTAAAGGGCAGTGAGCACACATGCCCGGACCAGTTGGAGCTTAGGTGCCTTGCTCAAGGGCACTTCAGTCGTTACTGTCAGTTCAGGGAATCGAACTGGCGATGGAAAGGCTGGTTCCCTAACCTCCCTAACCGAAGCTTTGGAGGTCAGAACTGGACTCAACTGTCCAATGATGTTACATTAGTGGCAGCTTGGGAAGACGTGTTTGCAATTGGTCTGCATGTCTTGGAGGAACCTCATGCTAGTCAACACCCTACCAGCTTGGCATCATCATGAGCTCTGAGGAAACCTTCCTAGCTTTGTCCACAGAGGGGCACTATTCACACCTAAGTAGCATTTTGGTGCATTGTGTTGAGAGTGAGGAAACCCACACCAGAAGGAGCTCATGAATAGGGATGATGTCATTGAAGTGGTTGATCTGGTTGGACTCTTGGGCTAGATTCAGGGTCAGAACCAGTTAAAGCTCCAAGCAAGAGGCTCTTGAACATTCCATCTCTTCGTGAAAGACGCTATTCAGCTAAGCATCCCAGTGCAACGACTTTCTGGCAACGCTTCTATTGAGACCATGCTGTTAGGTTAGCATGTCAGCAAGATGTTTTGACACTAGGTTTGCATTTGCGAAAGGCTCCATCAAAAGGACTGACTGACTGCTGGAAAGTGTGGCATTTTATCATGAGAAGAACACCAGCGGCATGGCCTGGGGCGCTCCACATGATTAACTGGGATGAATATGAAACCGATGGCCATGGGAACGCTGGGATCCATGCGGTGCAAAGTAAATAAGCAGCGTGCTTCACTGTCTCCGAGCAAACGCTGCTCTTCTCTTATTGAAGATCCTGCTATTTGCACACTCAGGGTGCCGTAATGAAACCCAGAGCATGACGCAAAGCTGCAGGGAGGGACCAGGGCTCCGGGATACACAGTGGCATGCCGCCATGTGTTGGACGGGAAACAGGCCGGTACAGTGGATAGCAAGAGCAGGATATGAGAACTGCAAAGATGGACTTGCCTGAAATCTCCAAGCTTTGGACAGTGCAGATCATGCTGATGAGGTCCCAGGGAAAGGGCAGTCTATGTCAGGGATAGGTAACACTGTGTCCACTCACTGTCCACTCTATTAGACACTCCTACCTTGCTGGTCCACCTTGTAGATGTACAGTCAGAGACGATAGCTCATCTGCTGCTGCACAGTGCAGTGTTGGTCATCCCCTAGTCCTTCATCGCTGCCCACAGGACGCTGCCGACAGGACCCTTTGGGCTGGATAGCTTTGGTTGGTGGACCTTGCAAACAAGCTTCCTCAGCTGCCATTGGTTGTATATATCCCTGAAAGTCATTGGTAGAGCCATCATAGCACCTTCCCTTTGAGATGTAGCCTAGCCTTACGCTAGCCAGCATCCTCCTCTCTCCATGCTGGAGGGAGAGCCAGTGTTTATGCTGCTGGTGTTCCGCAAACGAGCTGCAGCTGTCCGTGATCTAGGGATGAACACCTACAACATGCTGCCATGAATGGGAGAGACTCCGCCTCTTCGCTGCCACAGCTGTCATGAGTCATCATGACGGATTATGTCCCCTAACATAACATTACCGTTAATTGCCATAACAGATGTCATGATGTTTGATGTCTTGGCAGCTAAGTAGTGTACATGATTAGTATGTGTAAAAAGCTAAGCTGGTAACTGTATGTGTATTTGCCTTTCTCCGTTTCTGACAGCAGCATGCCAGTGTGACTTGTATATACGTGTATCTTAATATAAGCTGATTTATATTCTCAAAACAATGACCAAATATTAGTGTAATTAGTCAAATATTGACCATGTATTTTAAAGTAAGGACTCATTTTCTCAAAAAATGAACTACTTATTTTCTTAAAACTTGACTTACATAGTTAAAGTAATTAATTTTGTATTGAAATAGTAATATATTGTCTTAAAATTAGGATGTCTTATCCATAAATATTTACTAATTATATTAACTATTTTTTTCAAATTCAAATTTCTATTTTAGCAACATTCTCAAGAGAAACATTTTAACATTTGAACATTTGAGATAAAAAGCAANTTTTTTGTAAGTTTTTATTTCGACCCAGCAAGTTGAACTGTTTGAAAAAACAGGCCATTGTTTGGACAATTTGAAGCCAGAAAATAAGTTATTATTTAAGGATACTGAAATAATTATTTACAATAACACATTTTATCAATCAAATTAATTTTATGTTGTCATTATTTTGAGTTACTGAGCCAAAATAAGTAATTATTTCAAGATACAAGGGCATTGTTTCTCCAGGCAGGACTTCCATAGTTTCCAGCTGAGACAACGGTTTTGCATTGCTGTAGAAGGAGCCGCGAGAGATGCCATCATTATGGGAGGTGCGCCAGCAGTAAGGTACATCCAACAGCAAATCCAACGGGGGAGGTCTCCACAAACCCAGTCAATGATGACCATCCCAAGCTAGCCAAAACGACCTACCCCAACATCGGCCCCAACACTTCAGCCTCAAGACCTGCAATACTAACGACCCCAAAGCTCCCTTCTTGAAATGCAGGGCAGATGCCATGTAGTCCCACTCCTCAGAGATCAGCTCTCCTGGTGACCTACACAATGGTCAGCAGAACCATTGAGGGGAGCTCAGTCTTTGGTGGCAGGTACCTCCAGTCCTCACTCTGGGCCACACCCTTGCTGTAGCGCCCCTTTGGCAATCCTCCTCTGGGTGCACCCTGATGGGCAGAACGCTCGTTCTTTGCCAGGATACTGACGAGTGTGTATCAGTAAGCATGCTGACCCTTCTGCCATTTACGTTCCACTCAGCCCACAGTCCAGGGCAGCGACTGATCTACCTGGTTAGCTTCCATATCCCTGCTGACTCAGGATTGTAGCATTGTCCAAAATCAGTCGCTCTGCCACCACTGCTTGGTTGGGGGCCATGCAGCATTGGGGCCTCTTGCTCCTCTTCTGCCCTATCTATCCCACATCTGGCACCACTGTGGCAATGGTGTGGAAGGAGGCCCTGGAGATGCCATCACTTCCATCTTGAGGAATGCTCTTTTAGTTACACCAGTCAAACCAATGGCGGTGGGTGGTGGGGGGTCACCATTAGCTAAATACCTTTACTTCATGGTGGCCAACCCCAACACAAAGTTACCCACCCCAACACATTTCCAGCACAGAGAGGCAGAGCACCAAGCCCCCTGCAGATGACACAGTTGAAAGTCAAATCCTTGTTTGGCTGATCCTATTGCCTGGTACGTGGGACCTACAAGACTGAGAACTATGCCTACCAGTTCCAGTCCTTCCTACTTTTGATTAACGTCACATGTCTTGCTTAAACAAGTAAAGAGGCGACGTTTGAGCAGCGCTTGTCTCCGACTATGTGAGTTCCCATTCCGTGGCCAGTGACAGCGTTCATCAATTTATCCTCATCAATTAATAATAGAGTCGAATGAATAAAAGAGCCACTCTCGCTGGGCAGCTACGCCAATTTGTTGCTTTCGTGCCCACATATATACCTCAGGGACATTGTGTGTTTTGAGCACATTGGCATGGATCGCATCAGAGAGCTCCCAGGGTAATTGGATGCTTACAATGCGGCATGTATAGCACGTACTGAGCTAATGAATTAAGACACAAACAGCTCGCTTCGACATGAAAATCACAAATTACATCCAGGTTTATGTGTCAAAGGCTTCTCAGTGCAGACACCGGCTCGTCTCATTTGCTTTGAAGAGAGTTCCGCAGTAAGCAAGCGAACGCAGCAGAAGGAATCTCCCGAGACAAACCGAGGACGCTTGAAAGCAACCCAAAGGCTGGAAGAGAGAATCCCGGCCTCTTCTAGTCAGCACTAGTTAGGAGAGCCTCGAAAGTGGAAGAAAGGTTTTAGTACGTTAGATCCCTGCTGGTTATATTGCTCCCAAAACAAGGACGGAGTAGATCAGAATAAATAGGAGGTGATGAAAAGGTCACGTCTGATAACCCTGAGAATACCGAGAGATCCTTGGTTGTTGCTCTAGCAGTCATGATGAAACTGGAAACGATTCCTTCGGAGGTCTCAGAGGGACTTTGCACAGCGAAGAAAAGGATATATAGATGCCTTGGAAGAATTCTTATGTTTGCCCAGAATATTGAACCTCAGGAATCTTCGGTTGGGCTCAAGTAATGTCTTTCTCCAAAGGAAAGTCAAATTAACGAGAGAGTTGGTGGATGACTTCCCTGGCACAATTCCGAGGACACCGAGACTTTCACAAACTGCGAATTCTGACTGAAACGGAGGGTCAAACACACAGGAAGTACTTGTTGCGGACCCTTGTCAATCAAACTGTTTGGTGGTGGCAGAGTGAGTGGAAGACAGAGATGAACAGGCGGTGTTGGAAATGTTAAGGTAAGTGGGCTGTAACGCTAGCTATAGTGGATAACCAGCTAGCTAGCTTAAAATGGCTGAGAGCTTTTGCAACACATCCCACTTTTTACAGCCCAAGTAGTTTAGACGTCGCCTGTTCGTCTCTTTCTTCTATCTGGTCTTTTAAAAACTCTAAAGACCTTCCTATAACTCCAGCTCGAGTTCTTCCCCGTCCCTTTAATCAATCTTCCCTCGTACCACCACCACTACCACATGTCACAGGATATCAAACATACTGAAATGGACCAAGTCAAATCCAATGCAAAGCCAAAATGTACTTGGTAATTGCTAATTGCTAACTTTCATGCTTGCCTACGAAGCCAAGAATGGACCAGCCCTTCCCTACGTTTGACCCACCATCTCTCAAGTGTCCCTGTTCTCTGTCCTGGAGCTTCCGCTAGCTGACCGGCTCCTTCAAACTCGACCATCTCATTGTGAAGCACCTCAGTGAGCACTAATCCCAGTATATACTGAAATGCATTGTACTGAATGTATGCTGATCTTAACCTACCTTCTCTCTGGGTGCCCTGGGTTTGTACTAGCTAGGGTATATACCCTGACTGAACACTAAGCACTGGGTAAGAGCGTCTACCAAATGCCATAAATGTACATGTAATGTAAATGCAATTGGTTGTTTGCAATTCTAACAGTGACTCACCATGTAAAAACCTTTACCTGTCCCAAAGAAACGGTCTCAAAAGGTACCTTTAAAACCCGTCCCTCGTACGTTTTGGTATTGTATTGTATGTCCAAAATTAAAGCCTTTGTCCTCCATGGCAATTGTTTCCGACATAAAAGCCAATCAAGATGCAACGTTGAGCCCGACCGACAGAATAGGGAACGCCAAAGTCTCATTTGCCTCCGGATCAGTTTCAGCTGCTTAGCTGACATCCAGGGTCAGAATGTGACCCACATTACTGAACTGGTGACAGCGCCGCTGCACAAACCATTCAATCCCTGGCAGGCATTAGCTTGTTCCTACCTCACGCTGGCATGATCTTCATTTCCCCGCAATTAATTTCCTCTCAAAGCTCACACTTCAACACTTTATCTAAATGAGCAGCAATTACTCAAGCAATCAAAGCGAATTTCATCTCTATCAATATTTCGCTATGTGGTTATTAATGGTACAGTGATCGGAATAACAAACAGCTTGCCGAGTCAGTATGGAATTAAAGTGCATCTAGAGCCCATCTCCATTCATTCATGAATTTACATCTGCCCGTTCACTCACGCAGACAAGAGCTGAGGGGAAACAATTTCAGGTTTGTCAGTATATAAATGACCAACACATCCTAATGTCAGTGTTCCACAGTGAAAGCATTCTACGTCTATACACTCATCGGCAAGAGAACGGCTGCACCCAGAAGGAGGTGTGGGACTGCAGTGCTGTTGGGAAGGAAGATAAAGGTTACCAGGCACAATAAATGATGATAAATTTAGACTGATATGATCAATATTTATTGAGCTACACATACAGAAGTCTGTCTCTCAGTATGGAGTCGGGCCGCCGTGTTTGCTAACCCAACATCCCAGACGTCTCGCATGGAATTATAGAGGTTCCTAATGGTGTCCTGTGATAATCCATCCCATGCAGCTTGAATATCCTCACACAGTTCCTGCAGATGGTGCAGTAGGGGTGGAGGTGGAGTGACACCAGGCCTTCTGGACGTGTGACAACAGGCCGTTCATCTTGGTGCTGACCACGGTGCCTCCACACGGATTCGTTGGTCGTCTCCACCAAGACAAAAGCAAGAGTCGTCACTGAAGATGACCCGCTGCCATTCTGAGTCACAATCTGGTACGACACCATTGCAGTTTTTGGTGACGGTGATGTGGTGTTAAGGACAGTCGTGGTAACGGTCTGCGTGCATGTAGTCCTGCATGGTGCAGCCGTCTGACAATGGTGCTGCACTAACAGGATGACTCATGGAGGACATCACTGCTTAGCACTGGTCAGTCAGGTCCAGCCATAAAGCCTGTCCTTGGTTACGTCACAAGTGCGGCCGAGCATGAAACTTTAATCATTCTCATGTCTCACAAGGTCAAACCTACCCACCAAGTTTCATTCCTGTAGGTTGTTTCCTTCCGGGTACAGCAGTTTGTGAAACTATTCTTTTGAGGATGAGTGTAAAAGCATAACAAATCTCAGTGGAAAATATTTCACCTCTTTCATCTGATATGCTATACAACTTAGCATTAATACAGTGGAGTGCATCAGGGCTCTATCCTGGGGCCTGTCCCGTTGTATGCTCTCTCTCTCTCTGCAGACTGTAAAAGTCTGTGACACCTCATCAGGAAGTGCGGTGTCAAGGAGGGGAGGGTTACGGACCTTTCCTCTCTGCCGAACATCTCCTCCAAGCCTCCCTGTCATGCTTCTTCCTGTCCGGCCCCTGTAGGTCATTGTGTGTTAATTCCAGGCAGGCCCTTTCCTGGAGGTTTTTGGCTATGATTTATAGCTTTATGTTAATCGTGGATTAAAATGCAATTACCTGGCCTTTGGGAAGCGAGAAGGGCTTGAAGGTTTGTGGGACTTGCCAGAGTTTTACAGCATGCATCTGTGGAAATACGTACCAGAAATCGGAGTCTAAAGGGATCGCATGTATTTGCAGTGACATTAAGCATTTATATGTGTACATATGTTTATCTTGCATTTGAGTACCATGGGAATTTCAGCTGTTAGTAATGAATCTGAATTGGTGTTATTTATTATCTTATACAGTCCTTGATTTTCATATCATCACAGCTTATAGAAAAACATGTACCTCCATTTTTTTGTCGATTTCAAGTTTTATGCATCCTTTGAACACAGCTGCCACCCAGCTGCCCCTCATCAAATCTCATGATGAATGGACCAATAGAAATGGCCCAAAAGTGCTTGGAAGAAAGTCTGGTTCCATTGACTTACATTAAAGTTAAAAGAGGTTTTTGGCCTCTCCTGTAAAGTTGGTGTTTTGGAGATACTTGTTTTTCTTTAGACAGCCACAGTATGAAGCATTATCCTTATCCAATGAGTGTAAATATCAAAGTCGTGCCTACGCATTAATTTATCCTTTGAAAATCCTCCTGAATCCATGGGGAACCCTCAGGGCTTTCTAGGCCTTCAGAAAAGAGTTTAAGGATTTCTATTGCTATCATTTAATGCCAAGCCCGCCCGCCCATTGTTTAGACCTTCACAAGCTGGTCTGGAGGTCATACACCATTACATAAACTACCAACGTAGGAGTCAACCAATCATTTAGTGACGTACAAAGAGTTGGACCAGCTCCTTGAGGGAAAACAACACTCTAGGTGTGATATAAGTTCTAGATATATCATCAACTATGAATGCAATTGATAGCCTAGCCAGGTTGGTGATGGAGATGGAAGCAGCAACCCCTAACTGAAGACCTAGGCTTTACCTGCGCCGTTAGTTTCTTTTCGTCAGCCAGAGATAAGGGAAACAATTTCATGTTTGTTGGTATATCAGTGACCAACACAACCCTTATGTATTCCACAATAAATTGATTCTATGTCTATCAGTATGAAATGTAGAGTAACCATTTTTATCTGATATGCTATAGAACTGAACATTAATACAAGGGAGTGCATCAGGGCTCTATACTAGGGCCTGTCCTGTTGTGTGTTCTCTCTCTCTCTCTCTCGCTCTCTCTCTCCTCTCAGCAGGGTGTAAAACTAGTAGAACTTCCTCAAACCTGTTGTAAAGCATGCCAGGAGGTTCCTTGCTGTAGCATATTGATGCCATTGTATTGAATGTAGTAGGGCTTTGCTAACATGCATCGTAAGGAAGTCACTTTGGAGTAAAAGTAGTACAAGTCTAGCTTCAAATCTCTGAGTCCATATTGTCCAGCTCAAATGTCATGATGAGTCTTTATATTTTCCTCATCCAAGTTTTCCAATGCAATAGCCATTTTGCCTGCTTTGGATTAGTCAATGGAAGTTTGCTAGCAGCTTGCTAAGCAAAGCATAGTGATGCCTGTACTCAGTCTGTTGATGGTTCCTCCATATTGGACATGTGCCTTCAGGTGGTGTATGTTGTCAACAGAAGGACGTTGTTGTAGCATAAAAATGGCAAAACTGAGGGAAAAATGACATGGAAATAACCAAAAAATAAAAAATAAAAAATGTGCCAGTAATAAAAATGTGCTGAAGAAGAAAAGAAGAAAATAAAAAAAAGAACCAGAAAAAGAAACGAGAAGAAACTGAAAGAGACTATGTTTAAAGAGACTATGTTTAATTTCACACAAGGAAGCCTATGAAAGGAAATAAAATAGGCAATGATAGGCCATGTTCCAGAATTGACAGCAAGAAAGAAGACTTTGATTCCTATTTAGAACGGTTTAAAAGATGACTAGCTGCAAATGAAATGGAGGAAGGGAAGAATGCTGATTTCTTTGGGGTCCTCTGGAATACGGGCCTCTTCAAAAGCCTAAGTCAGCCGAAGAAAGAAGTCAAGTAGACATATAAAGAAATCACTGAAGTTCTGTCACAGCATTTTAAGCCCCAGCCAATGCAAAGTGCTTCCGTTTCCACAGAAGGCATCTGAATGAGGGCCAAACTGATTACATTCCTGGATTGAAAAGACCGGCGAGCACTCGTGAGTTTGAGCAGTTTCTTAATGATGCTCTGAGGGACCAGTTTGTTTGCGGTCTTCCAGGTGAAGCTTATCACAAACGACTATTGTCAGAGAAGGACATTCGAAACGCCTTTCAAAAGCGCCTCGGTGACATCGCCCTTGGCCTGGAACTTGCATACAAAGACACAATGGAGTTGAAGGGATTTACTGAACATCCAAAAGCTGAAGTTCAAATCTTGTCAGCCCTGCAAGTAAGAAAAGGTCTTCTAAGGTGTCTAGTAGTTCCTTTCTATCACATCGTGCTGCTCGCGGCAGCTCTAGAACAATGTAATAGCGCCGTTCTCTCAAGCAAAAGCAAATATGCCATCAGCGTGGCACAGAAGGCCATCAGCCAAGTGAATGCCACCTTCACCCTAAAAAGAAATACCATGGATGCAAGGACACTGCAGAGGAGAGGCGTGTCCCAGTCCTTTAAGAAGTCTTGGATAAGATATTCCAAGTTTCTACCTAACCCAGACATCCTGGAATCACTTTCCAGGATCAAATCATTGGCCTGAAACTTCTTGTGGTGCCCAGGTCTAGATCAAGACTTCCAGAATTTGGTGGGCCAATGCATGTCTTGGGAAACCATGTTGAACAGGCCCATGCCAGGTCCATGGTTGTAGGCCACTACACCATTAACATTGACTATGCAAAATGCGACACCTTCTGCTGGTGGCGCAACAGACAGCCGGTCTTCTCAGGACCATCTTTCCATCATGTGGCCCGCCAAGGGTGCCAAAGGTACTGTTGGCATCTGAGTTTGAACAGCTTCTCTAGACGAATGGGATATGCCATGTGCCATCTTCACCATACCGTCAGCATCAATCAGAGCAGGCACCCTCCTTCAAGTTCCGCTCCCTACTACACTACTGTGGCTGTTCCTACAATGGTGTTGGCTCTGCTGTATCAGCTTGACCCAGAGTCCAATCCTGAAAGTCCAGTAGAACAAGCTGGTAGATCCACCTTCATAAGCTAGACTGGAGCAGGATGTTTCAGAGTGGTCAGTTTTTACTTTTTTAGCTCTCTGTGTGTTGTGTTAGGGTGCCCTAAGCTTGCCGGTAGGGATTTTGTTACATGATGACGTCACCTTGTACCAGAGAAAAGGACTGGAATTTGGCGAAAAGTGGTTTCCGTGGGACATAGTTTCCCCCTCTGGCGTGTACTTTGAGCTTTAGATCTTTGCAGAACGTGTACATACACAAAAAGACCCAAAACAAAAGCATAATAGACCCCCTTCAAGTCTTTATAGAAGGAGAGTGAGTAGAGAAGCACAGGTCCAGTGTACTAGGAGCCTGTCAAGTTAGTAGCAACCAGCTGTGTTGTAGTAGCAGGGGGTCAGTTTTATCTAGGAATTATGGGTTCATTGGCATAGGTTAAAAGCTACGAAGGGATGAGTGTAGTATATTGATGCCATTGATTGTGGTACACTATTGGCTTTGTTGACATGTGCAGTGTAGATTCAGGAGGGTCTGCATATTCAGAGCACTGGTACCATATCTCTGGATCCTATAAAAGCTACCTGGGGCCACTTGAAGAGCCTAAGAAAGAATGATGAAGCCTATGAACAGTTTTCTTGGAGGTCCCTTCTGAAAGTCAGTCTGTCCGAGCCCCATATTTGTCAAATTCTGCTGATGTTGACTGTAATGAAAGCCAGGCAGCAAGTTGATTAGAGCTGGAACAGCAAACTATTATTAGAGTCCTACTGCGAGAACCCTTTGACAGAATTCAAATGTTAATGATGCACTTCAGTGAATAAAGGCTCAAACGTAGAGCGGAAAATTGAGAGAGACTGAGAGAATGGGCACCTTGGCAAATCCCTCAATTGATGCTTAGCGATTTAAACCGGGAGCAGCGGCAGAAACACACAATTCCACACCTGTCCAGGATGAAGGAGGACGAGCAACATTATCCTTCACATTGAATTCCTTCCCCCTGCTTCACGAGGTCTGCTGACAGGCTATCTGTTCCCGGGCAAAAGAGGCTGGGAATCATCGGGGCTTCAAGAAGCGCTTCGCGGCACCTGAGGAAATATGCAAATGCGCGCGGGAGACGCGCAGCGGACAAAAGCGGAGAGTCAAGCAGATTGTGTTGAAGCGCACCCTGTCCAAAACCTTTTCATTGCTGTAGACAAATGCGTAAATTAATCAATAGAACAGATGTCTGGTAGAGACAGCCAAGGATCTGTCAAACATCATCTTACTGCTTTCATAGCTACTGTTATACCGACACCCAGCCGCCTACTCATACACACACCCATACACGTCCGGAGAGAAAGCACTCAGCACTACCTTCCAGGTTGGAGGCATGCTGGCGTGTAGCAGAATCAAAGCTGACACTCTGAGGCAAATTAACCAATCAGTTTTTGGCTAAATCACCAGCTAATCACGGAACCAACAACATAGTTATACAGAGGGGAACCTTCGGGCCTTCTAGGCCTTCTGAGGGAGCCAAACGAATTCTCTGAAATGAAGATGAAAACATGTGTTAAGCTCACGGGACAACAAATTAGTAAGTACCCAAGAGGATGTAACATGTCAACAAGCATCAATAACAGCTGTGATTGGATTTGGCATGGACTGAACAAGTTTCTGGATGTAGGCCACATCAATGTTCAGACATCAAAGAATTGGTCAGTTGGTCCAGATGGTGGATGCCTTTCACTAGTTGTTCCAGGTAGTTCCCACAGATCTTTGAGAGGATTCAAATCCGGGGATTTTGTGGACCAGTCCAGATGTGTGAATGCTCCTGAATGTTCATCTGAATGCCAATCAGTCACATTTGCAGCCCTGTGAAAACCAGAATTGTCATCTTCGAATACGGGGATAGGAATGTTATTTAAAACCTGGTCGACCAGCAGCTCAGTGTGGGCACTGTGGTTCAAACTTACTATCATCTCAACCCATTTCCACATAACACAACACGCCCAGAACATCACAGGGGGGACGTGTTCTTTGTCCAGGAGCTTAGACTTGAAGTCTGTGTGCACTGCGATACTAGTCTTAGGTCAATGTTAAGTTGTAGTTGGGAATCAAAAGGCTCTATCCTTGAAATGCCCTAGCTCTTCCATTACTAGAACTTCAGGAATTGGAAGGAAAGTCAATGGATGGAACCATTACAATGGGAAAAAGTAAACACTATGCTAGGCCTTATGGAAGTTCTAGATATGACGGTGAGGAGAGAAAAGCAGTGGTGGCCATTCTATGCCAGGGTTCTTAACTGAAATCACTGTTACAAGCCGCAGATAAAGCATAGCAGAAATGTCTTCTAGAAACTTTAAATGTTCCTTCGCGGTTACTTGAGTCCCATTGAGGTGCTAGCAGAAATTAGCATTAGAATTCCGAGTATGGGCATGATGTCACCAATGAGATTCCTCAACTCCAGAGGTCTGTAGGTCACGTATTATTCATTCTGGGAAAAAACAACCACAATCCAACAGCAGATGTATGTTGATCCTTGCCGATGGTGTTTATGAAAGACGTAGCTGGAACCTTTTCTGGGTGCCAAAAAGTGGTCCAACCTCAGACCTGTTTTGGGTTGCATGCAAAGAAATAAATTCAGCTAGCTAAAAAATAGTTTGGTCAGTCTTTCTCCATCTCGCGACGAATACGCCTTGAAAGTTTAAACCTCCTGTAATAAAATCCCATACGTAGAAACATGAAACCAAACTGCCAAAGTGTGTCCATATGCCTTCACTTGAAGGAGAGTGGGATTCTGCACCTTCAGATCATCTACATTTGGTCATGTACATCTGTCCACGAGGGGTTCACAGCCTCAACTGTATTGAATACAGTAGTGTACACTCTGCAACTGTAGGGCAAGAGCAAACACTACCAATTCTTGCATGATGCTTCCTTAAGATGCAATTGTATAACATTTAGTTAAATCACATTCGTTTGTTCGTTCATCTTCTGAGCCATTTATCCTTCTGGGTTGCACGGGAATGCTAGAGCCTATCCCAACATTCATTGGGCAGAAGGTAGGAAACACCAGTCCATTGCAGGGCTAGTTAAATAACAGTATTCCATTAGGTCTATGAAATAATGTCTTTCTCCTACACAACGTTACCAAGCTGGAAAGGTAAAGCTTAGCAAAAGCTTCCTTCAAGCCAACCAGACTTCCAGCCATGGATGACTTTAGAACTGTCAGACATCAAGCTTGCAACAATGTTTGGAAGCCATTGATTTTTCCCCATGGAGAAAACCAGCTTAGGTCTGGAATTCCTACAATGGGCTCCATCCACAGATGCAATATTTCGGGCAAATATCCCATATCCAAATATCCAAGCTGTTGAAAGTCCCAGAAGATGGTCTACACAGTCCAACGGCTGCTACAAAGGTATTCATTTGCGGGCAGAGCATGGACAGCTCAATTACTCTCGCCCAAGAAAGTATTCACCCAAGTAAAAAACATGGAAACGTCTTTCATGCAACATGATGCTTTCACTATCGTCCTTGATCGGCTAATTTGAACCGAACAGAAGGTTTCTTCTTCTTCTTCTCGCTGTTATATCCTTGTTTTCCCCCCTCTCTCTTCTCCAGCCCAGCGTGGATCTCCGCCAATACAATTACAAAAGGAGGGAAGGAGGGGGTCTCCTGTGAGCATCATTGAAAGTGCATTTAAAACAGATTACTTCTGGGGCCCGGGCCGTGGATCAATAGAGATGCTGATTACAATAAGCTTACGGATGCCTGACTTAAGTAATATTATCCTCCGCGTCTTCTTAAGGAAGAATGAGAAATCCATACCGAGCTTGCCCCATTAATACGCCCAGGCCTTTAGTGATAATGCAATAAGGACCATAGCAAATGGAAATGTTTAATGATCCATTTTCCAGCAAACTTACTCAAACAGAAGGAATGAAATGGAATGGCTACGATCTCCATCTGTAATTCATGTCTGGGGTGGGCTGCTGTATGGATTGCTGGTGCTGTATACCTGTTACAGGGATGGAAATGTGGTTAACCCCTGGAACCATAGGCTCAACATTCCATTATTGGTCTTCTATAAGCAATGCAGGGTAACACTTGATTTAGTGGTTTAATTTAATGCTTCTTAGCAATGTATTAACTTTCAGCAAGCAATTCATAACAGGACCTAAAATGAGTTTCCTTGCATGTTTAAGGTGGTAGTACCTTCAGGCTCCTGCAGATGGTGCTGCATGAGGATGATGGGGCTATAAACACCTGCAGGGTGTGAGTGACGGGATCCATAGATTGGGAAGAGGTGGTACAGAGCAGTGAATGTCTCGTTCCATGTGTGGAAAA
>CM067495.1:21654974-21676337 GCA_034552555.1 Semaprochilodus insignis | reverse complement strand
GCTAAGAGCTTCCTTCAATGTGTCAAACGAACATGTTGAGTCAGGCGTGTCAGAGCCAGAATGAAAACAGCTATGGTGGGCTGAAGGTCTACTGCAGCTAAAAGCCTTTGGTTTAGTGGAGAGTCTGATTCTCTCTCTGCTCTCACATGTGCATTTTCACCTGCCCATTTCCATGGAGCAAAAGCAGCACGGTTTAGAAAATGTGGCCCACTCCAAATCCGAAAGGCTCTCTAGATTTCCTGCCCCGGCCTCCTCCTCCTCCTCCTCCTTCTCCAAATGGAGTCGAAGGTTTTTATCCACTACTTCATATTCAATGTATTATGCACATAATAACTAGGGTGCATATTAATACCACAGTGCATGCAGAATAATATATGACAGTTACAAGACAACTAAAGACCACTAAAGTTCGAATTTTATTGGTTCATTTAAAGCTTCAGAACAATCTTCTGTGACTGCAAGAGGCTTCTAAATGAGTAGGTCTTCAGGTGAGGCCAATCGTTCTCTGAATAAAGAGTTTAGAACCACTTGTTGCCAATTTGCCAGAGGAACACCCACAATAGTGAACACACACACTAGTAGGGCAGTGTGTTTGTTTGCCCAGAGTGGTGGGCAGCCCTATCCACGGTGCCTGGGGGGCAGTTGAAGGTTAGGTGCCTGCCTTGCTCAAGGGCACTTCAGTCATTACTGTCGGTTCAGCAAGCCTCCGGGCACAAGGATGGTTCTCTAACCTCCAGCCCATGACTGCCCCCAACCAGCCCCTGACTGCCCCGAGGTCTTGGTTTATTCCATAAACATGCACCACAGTTATCAGTAGTCTGGTGGAATGGTTCACTGTGTATTTCCAAACATGAAGGGCACTCCAGTCATTACTGACGGTTCAGGGAACTGAACCAGCGACCCTCCGGTCACAAGGCTGGTTCCCTAACCTCCAGTGCACGGCTGCCCCTAACCAGCCTTTACTGCCCCCAGGTCTTGGTTTGTTCCATAAACATACAACATAGTTTTCAGTAATTTGGTGGAATGGTTCACTGTATACTTCCAAACATGAAGAACATAAAGCTGGAAATTATGACCCAAGCCTTTCACCCTGATCTCCTCACAGTTAGAGTCTTTCCATTGTGGCTTTCCTCCCAGGAACAGGGAAGTTATAATAGAAATTAGCCGCCATTAGCCATGGTCTTCACGTAACCTGGCAGGCCATGTCTTAATTCCTTACCTTGTTCCTCTTAATACCCCCAACATGAGCTCTTTTACAAGGTCTTCTAAATTGACCCAATCAAGAAAGAGCTGTTTGGCCAATAAAATGCCACCTTCCTGACCCCTACGAAGCTAAATGTGCATTTTTGGCACTATTATATTTTTTCCCTTATAATTAAACCCGTTTCCATTCTCAGGTCACTTCCACTCTTCCGCTTCCAACAGTCCGACACACTACCTGTAATTTTTAACTGCCGCGTGTGCCTTTAACCTACCTAATTTTAACAAGCAGTGCTTTCTGCTCGCTCTCTCCACAGCTCTACGTCAAGCCACTCGTCCAAGGCCTGAATAGCGGGAGTAGGGCCGTAATTTAGCCGTGAGGAGGGGAGATGGAACCTCTCGATTGTTCTCTCATCTCCTCTTCAGCACTAGACGACCTGCTCCCTCTCCAGGCGGCCGCCGTTCGCAGCGCGAGGAGACAATGTGGCCACCGAGAGAGAACAAAGGTTCGAGAGGGTGCTGAAAGAAAGTGCTAATCACCGAGACGGGCTAATAACATGCTCTCGTTAGCTCTCGATGCCCTGTGACTAACGGATAGGCGGTAGAGAGATTGTTTGAGGGCAGCGCTGGGCACTAACATTAGCCTAATTACAGCTCTTCATGAGAAATCAGAGCATTGTTACCGCTCACCCCTCTTCACCTACGCTAACAGGTTTGGAGATGTTACTAGTTATGCACTTTAGTTTGGTATTAGCCACAGCTTAGCAGGAAGTACTCACACTGCGGTGTGACACAAGCTCTAAGAATAGGATATAGTGCATATGATGGTACTCCACAGCTACAAGGCTTCCTGGACTGTTATACCTCATCTATGAGACTTACCAGGCTGCTCACCGGAGCTGTGCTGCACCACAGCAAGAGCCTTCCCGGGTTGGCCACTGGGCCATGATACACTGCTACTACAAAGGCTTCCTAAGTTGCACTAAGAATTCCCAGGCTGGCCACTGGGGCCACGGTACACCACAGCTAGGAGGATTCCAGGGTCGACTGCTTGAGCTATGCTACACTGTCCTACACTACAGTAGTTACACTACACCACAGCTACGAGACCTCCCGGGCAGGTTACTTGTTTTGTGCAATGCCGCATCTATGAGACTTTCCAGGCTGGTCACTGGAGCTATGCTGCACCAAAGAAAGAGCCTTCCCGGGTTGGCCGCTGGGCCATGTTACACGGCCACTTCAAGGCTTCCTGGGATGGCTACTCAGTTTGCACTACACTGCAGTTATGAGGATTCCCAGGTTGGCCACTAGGGCGACGCTACACCGCAGCTAAGAGGATTCCCGGGTTGACTGCTGGAGCTATGCTATGCTGCAGTTACAAGACTTACTGGGCTGACTCCTAAAGCTACACTACACTGCCCTACACTGAGTTACACTACACCACAACTATGAGGCTTCCTGGGCTGTCTACTTGGTTTGTGCTGTGCCACATCTATGAGGCTTTCCAGGCTGGTCACTGGAGGTATGCTACAACACAGCAACAGCCTTGCTGGATTGGCTGCTGGGGCTACGATACACTACCGTTGCACGACCTCCTGGGATGACTACTCAGTTTGCACTACACTGCAGCTATACTCCAACTGCCATTAGCAAGAACCCATCACACCCAAATCACAACAACAAGTCAGAGCCAAGAGGCGCATCTGACAGAGTATCAGTCACTACTCATGCACCCCTGAGATGACCACCCCAGTGACAAAGGAGGTACCACCCCAGTGGCAGTTTGGTACCGTAGATGGCATGATAGTCTATAGGAAGCTCCAGTTCTACATGCTGATCCTCTTTCCTATGACCAACATGGATATGCATATGGTCCAACTACCCTGGGAGAGACTAGCCAGTAGTCTCTGACTGTATCCCTATGAACACATGGTCAAACACTGTGTATATCTGTGCAAGTGGGTTTATTGCCACATGTAAAGTTATATATGGTGGAAGGCTCCCTTGAAGGATGCCCTACACGGTCAGGAGAAAAGGTACTATATCGTTGCTGGGATGAGTGGGATCATTTCGTCAAGGAACCCAGTTACACCATATTCCATTGCATCCAGCTTAGCAAAGTTGCTTCGACTCAATGCAGCGTGTCTTGTCTGCAGACCTTTAAATTTTTTGGCCTGATTGAAAACAGTAGGTAATGAAAAAGTGTAAATATGTACCTTTAGTGCCCTGTGATGGACGGGCAGCATGTCCAGGGTGTTTCCAGGAGAGGCTACAGGACCCTATGTAAGGATTAAGCTCTTTAGTAGATGAGTGAGTGAGTGAACTGAACCACAGTTGTACCTTTTAGAGTTCAAGTACCTTGTTTTTATCCTTGGTACACCAGAAACGTACCTGCACAGTACCTTCTTTTCTGGCTCAGTACGTCAATGTGGTGTTCTTATTAGTGGCTAAACAGGCGGCCCAGTCGAGTGGATGCTACAGTCTCCACTGGTGGGTTCACTTTAATAGCCTGTCCAAGAGCATTTAGGCTGAGTTGACGTCACCGTATGACAGGGGTCACCAGATGGCTGGAACAGCATGACAACCTGACACGAGATGAAGGCGAATAATCAATTACGGTACGTGCTTCCTTTTAACGTCTGAATTTTGGGAGCATTATCATTAAGATGCCGTCTCGTGGTTATTTTTTGCGGGGGGTCCCTGATGACAAGCGCTGCAGATCTTGTGCTGAAACGAAGGCGCTTCTTCACCAGCATGCTGAAGAGACTCTGGTAGCCTGATTAGATCTGACACGGCAAAGTGGGAGGCTCTCTGAGGTGTAATGAAATCTTCACGGCCATTACGGACACAGAGAAATGATGACTGTTAAATTAAAAGCGGTGACAATGAAGAGAGCGCTATAATTGAACGCTTGTCATTCATCAGAACGGCTCCGCAGGGCGTCTTTGAGCGCGTGAAATTGGGCCAGTATTGACCATGACAAAGAGCTGGGTAGTAATTAGTGGACGGAATCAATTAGCGATACCTTTCCGACTCGCTCCAAGGAGTGGAGGCTAGAGTTCATCTCCGCCCCTTCCAGGTTCAGGAACTCTGTGAGAAACCAATTTTTGCATGCTTGTGCATTGGCAGAATGTGTTTATTAACCTTTCCCTTCTCGTTCATTCGTTCACAAGCTTTCAATACCACAGAAAACTCTAGGTTTGAGGACTTCCAATATGGTGCATTCGTTCTAATACACGGCACCAGCTATTCTAGTAATTAGCTTGAAGATTGAGATGATTTGGTCAGAATTACAGTCATATGAAGGGTTTCAACATTCATATTACTTTTCTAAGTGGACATAATTGAATACATCCTCTACACCCTGTTCATTTATTGACCTTAATAAGCTCACCAGACAAAACCGTGAGTCCCAGTGACTGAAACGTACCAAATAGTAATATAATAGTAGTGGGCCACTTCAATGTTCAGACACTCTTGCTCCAGAGAATTGCTCTGTTGGGCCCGATTTGGTGGATGCCTGCCCTTGCCCATTTCCAAGTAGAATTCCCTGTAGACTGGGATTTTTGCCACTGCTGGTAGACCCGTAAGGCCGTACGCTTCCATACACCTGCAGATTCAGCTACGTCCTTCACACTATGGTCTTTGGCACGCTCACAAATGCAGTCACTCCTTTTAGCCAATCATTAACATCTGCTTTGGAGCCGTTTTCCACACATGGAACGAGACATTCGCTGCACTGTAGCACCTCTTGCCAATAGCCTGCTGCTATAGATGATCTTAAGGGTGGTACCAACTGTACAGACATACTGCAGACCATTGGACCTACTGTCTCTAACTGTACACCAGCAAGGTACAGGTTTCCAATAAAGTGGCCAATGCACATAGAGTGCCTTAACACACTCATGGAACCGAAGGCACCCAACTAACCTTTGGCATGTATGGTGCGCCACTGCCTGTGACTTTGCCCGTATAAGCATTCCCTGAGCGGACGAGCCATAAGACACTTTGCAGCTTCTGCATGAGTTCATGTTATAGGCTCTTCGCAAACTTTGCCTCTGGCCAATATGCAGCAGTGCTTAATTTATGAGCCACTTCAAATTGTTTCCCTCTGTGGATTTTTAATATCTCTCGGTGCCAGCTGGTTCTGGGCAAATACGCGCTGCGCGGTGGCGTCTGCCACACGGGGTGGAACAAACAGATTGTGGCAAACAGCGACAGTGACGCTTATATTGTTTCTGCTGGAGGACGAGCCTCTGCCGCCCTTCTATTCTTGCCACGGCACTCAATGTCCAGGGGAAAGAAGGGATGACAAGAACTGAGCCACAAAAAAAAAAAAAAGAATTTAAAAAGTGATAAAAGTAATAAAAAAGCAGGGACGTCAAAAAGCACAAGCAGAGCATGCGGTACTCAGACTCAGATAAGATTATCAGCATTTATTCCAGCCCAGCAGTAACAATGCAAGTTTACATCCGGAGCTCAGAATCTAATTAAACCGTGAATATGCGAGCTATAAGGGCTATAAATGGTAGACGCTGCCCTTGTGTATTTGCGGCTATTGTGTTTGCCTTTATATATGCTGCATAGTGTGTCCTTCATAAACGACTGCGCTAACATTTACCACGCTTATGCTCTTTTATGATGTCCTCTGTAAGGCGGGGAAGGAAAGGGTAAGGTCACCTGGACTGGACCAGATATTCAGAAGAAGCACTGGCTCAGTGTTTACATGCACACTGATATGGACCAGCTACATGGGGCTCAATATGAAGAGGGTCTACTGCCAAACTTTCTGCTTTGAGGGCAACTCAAGACAACTGGGTGGTAAGCTTATTCAGCCTAAACCACACCTTTGTGTAAAATGCAGAGTGATTGCGTAGCTGATGCTTGTTTCTATATGTTTGCTAAGGTGTTACTAAAAATGAATGGGAGTCTATGGGAGGAATGAGGGATGAATAAACGACACATAGAGGAGTGCGGCTCAGTATGTCCATGGATTAGACTTTGGGGACCTGCTCTGAGTGAGTAGATGCAGTTTGCTGGCTGTAAGTTAATGGAGACAATAGGGTTTGAATGGGGGTAAAAATGAATGGGACTCTATGGGAGGAACGAGGGATGTAAAAACAACACTTAGAGGAGTGCCGGTCAGTATTTCTGTGGATTAGAGTTTGAGGATCAAAGGATGGAGAAAAGAAGACAAACAGACGAATGTCTCAGACCAACATTGAATTTGTGCTTGGGGGTCTGTCCTAAGATAGTTTATGCAAAACGGTGTCTATCAGTCGAGTAGAAGTACAGTAGATGGGCATGTACTTTTCCACTCAATTCATTCTTAGCACACCATTCCCGATCAAACCGAACATTCCGGAGTCGGAAAACTGCGGGACTAGTTAGCAAACAAAAAAAGTGTACCCATTGCGTAATCACTAAGGAAAAAGTTAATTGTTGTTGAGGCCTTAAAGTCAGTGGGAACTCCGAAAACCTTTTCCCTCCACACGCCTGTTGGAAACTGGGAGGGAGGGCGTCTGAGCTAGCTGAGGGTTTTTAAGTCCTACCAAACTGGTCCTCAGGGCCCCCCGAGACAGTCCTCCTTATCCTTCATCCCAATGAGTTCTGAGTTAGGTTAGAGACCAAGCCATTAACCATCTCAGTGGCCCCTGAGGACCAGGTTGGGAATCGCTGCTCTAAATCAAGGACGGGGAACCCGAGGGCTGGGGTCCAAGTGAAACAACAACAGTAAAGGGCTTTTGACTTTTGGACAAGCTTGGCAGATGACCCCAAATACTCAGAACAGGATTATATTTAAGACTAGTGAATGATAAAAATTAGCCCCATTCCAACAGACAAGGACTTACCTGAAGGCCCGATATACGGTACATCTTCATAGTCCTTCGTAGTCCTCTGGGTTGACTGATTACTACTGTATATTAACAACCAGCAGCCATTGCTTCGTCCCTCAAAGCATTCTCGGACTTCAGAGAAGGCCCAATGGTTTCTGGGATTGTATGTACCAAATGGTAGATACAGCTAAGTGAGCTCGTCCAGAGGTGGACTGAAGACCTAATGCCTTGAATTAGCTACCAACATAATTAGGAACTGACAGTGCCTCAGCATGGTTGTACCACTCTAGACCAGTGGTCACCACACTTGGTCCTGGAGGTCCATGTTCCAGTGGACTGTAGTTCAAGAGTGTAGACTGTAGCATGTTAGCTGGAGGGTGGTGCTGAACTCTGCAGGTACGAAGTAGTTCAGGAGGAGGACCGCTGCTCTAGACCTTTGCAAACTGTTAGATAGGTCATTGATTGTGAATGTGGGTTTTAATTTAATCAGGTTTCAGTTAGTTATTAGGTTTGTTGCTTGTTCACTGAAGTATCTCCAAAACAGCAACTTTACAGGAGAGACCACTGGAAGTCAATGGAGCTCGACTTTTTCAGAGCAGTTTTGGGCCAGTTGTGTTGGTCCACTCATCACGAAATTCCCATACAATGTAAACGCCATGTGTTTTATATTGAATGGTCAAGTATGCTCATGTGAGCCAGCCTTAGCTTACTGCCAACGTGCTATTTGAAATCCTCCACGAGCACCAATAACAGCTGTGACTGGATTTGGCATGGACTGGACAAGTTTCTGGATGTAGCCACTCATGCACCTAAGAATTGGTCAGTTGGGCCAGATTTGGTGGATGCCTTCCCTGGTACAATTCCGAGGAGAATTCCCTGTAGACTGGGATTTTAGCCACGGCTGGTAGACCCATATGACCGTACGCTTCCGTACACCTGCAGATTCAGCTACTTCCTTCACACTATGGTCTTTGGCACGCCCAAATGCAGTCACTCCTTTTAGCCAATCATTAACATCTGCTCTGGAGCCATTTTCCACACATGGAACGAGACATTCCCTGCACTGTAGCACCTCTTCTCAATCTATGGGTCCCGTCACTCACATCCACAGGTATTTTCAGCCCCATCATCCTCGTGCAGCGCCATCTGCAGGAGCCTGAAGTTACTACCACCTTAAACATGCATAAAGTAATAAAGCAATTATAATGCCTAATTACATGTAACGGCACAGACGAACATTGTTTGATTGGAATAAGCGCATAAGCACATTCGCACAGACTTATTGCCAGACTTTCCTTCACACTGTGCCATGAAGAAAGTCACAGGCTTAGTTCTTTTCTGGGCTTAAAACTTGGCAATGAGGCCTGTCCAGTGGGGGGCGCTGTTTCCCAATGCATGTTGAGCCAAAGTATGACCTTCTGTCCTTAGCCAGGAGCATCAGGACAGAGGCATAACTTGACAGGTGGATGTGTGTGTGTGTGGGGGGTGCTCATTCTTGTAGCCTCAGGCCTTCAACAAAACACCCCCCCCCTTAAAAAAATGCTCCCTGCTGTCATTTACAAATAGCATTACTCTCTTATTTGTCGCTACAAATGCACTGCGCATATAATTTCTGCTCAAGCTCCGTCTGGAACCTCCTGAAGCCTCCGAGGCCTTATTTCCTGCTCCTTAGCGGTCCATGATCCTAATTAATGTAGTGTATGCTTTGCATACCCCTACAGCAATCAAGCAAGGCCAGCCGCGGTGGCGAGCGGAGCACCGAGACAGCTCTCAGAAGTCCAGTTACTCAAAGACTGAATTAATTACATTAAGGCTGACCCATGCACGAGCACTAAAGAGTCCATCTGACGAAGCAATGAAGATGCTCTGGTCCGTTTCCCTCCTGCCAAAGGATGAGCATCGATCTTGCCGCTTCCTAATATGGAAGATCCAATTGAACACCGTCAAGGTGAACGCCATTAGGCCAAGGCGAAGGTTTGGCGCGTCTGGAGCGAGCCCCTTAAATAAATCAGGTAAACCGTAGCCACAAATCCTGCCTATGCCCCTCGGTCCCACCTAGGAAGGCCAGTTTTGTTGCTAGGTAACAGAGAAGCAGCGCCGCTAGGGCTTTTTGGCCGGCGGTGCGGTTGCCAGGCTATGGACACCCAACAGCCCTGAAGTGGCTGCCAGCTCGGAACGGCCTCAAGCAGGGTCAGCGCAGATCACAGCGACTGGATGACTAATCTGGACCCTGCCCACCCCCCCCCAGCACCCCCTCCCTAATTTTAGCTTTAGACGCCAGTGAAACACATTTCAAACGCTCCGTCTGTTGTTGGTGCTAGCACAAAGAACGGCGCCCACGTTCTCCTGGGTGACTGACGTGGATAAATATAAAGGAGAAGAAAGAACAGTCAGCAGTGCGTATACAGAACGCAATATAGTTCATACATTTACCAGCCACTTTATTAACTGACCCAGCCCACCACCGCCCCCCCCATTGCTGGTGTAGAGTTCTTGTAGCTCATCTGTTGAAGCCCCTAGCCATTGTCCATATCAATGATGTAATGAGAATAATCCACCACCATAATAACATATACTCAGCAGCAGTTCTGTGATCAGAAACTGACCATAGAAGCTCCCAGGACAAAAAACGAGTCCCCTCTATGATGTTCTGGGGTGGAAATGGGTTCTTTGGTTCATTTTTGACCCACAGTTTGAACCACAGTGCCTACATTCGAGCTGCTGGACAATCAGGGTTTGCTCATCTTGTAGCTGTTCCAAGGGCTGCAAATGAGACTAACTGGCATGACAAACATTCAGGAGCATCCACACATCTGGACGGGCCTGGAAAATCCCCAGATTTGAGTCCTCTTGAAAGTCTGTAGGATTACCTGGAACAACCATTAACATGCCAGGGAAGGCATCCACCAAATCTGGCCCAACGGATCAATTTCTGAAATTGATATGGCCTACATCCAGAAACGTGTCCAGCCCATGCCAAATTCAATCCCCAGCTGTTATTGGTGCTGGTGGAGGTGTTAAACGCTATTAGGTACGTTTCAGTCAACTCAGAAACTTCTTGTTGAGGTAGATGGCAGCAAATTATGGAGCATCTGATGAGATCTGGTGGGGAGCTGTACTGTCAGAGACCCCCCCGGAGATAACCCTTCACTGATTCCATTTCACCAAACATCAATAATGCTTACTGTTTGGCCATATAGAGTGGTCCCCAACTTTTGCACAATACTGTAGGGGGTGGGAGTTCACAGTGAAAGGACAAGGTAGGAGTTTCCAAGTGGACCATGGGAATACCTCTACGGTCCGTTCTGAAGCCCTTTAATTCATAAAAGCAGTTCAATACACATGTATATTAATTTAAGTAATTCGCCGCATACATAGCAATCTGTATACGGAATGTACATGACTCATAATCATGTTTACGTGACTCATGCTTTGACCATGTGGTTCTGGAGAGCAAGAGGCAATCTAACGTCTGGTTTAATCGAAGATCACAGGGTTGCCGCACTTCTGGTAGTGGACGTGGGTCTGTGCCGGAGCTGCCAATTTGTACAAGCCATATGCTAACTTCACAGCTTCTGCAGTCCGCAGAGGAGCTGCTTTGCCAAGGCACGGCCTTGAGTCAGTCTGTCGAGTTGTGAGATGGGCTGCACTGATGCTTGTCTTTCAGCCTTTCCGTGCAGGCAGTGCACAGGCACTGAGTCTGGTTTTAGTGGGGAAGTAACATGACCTCAGTAATGGCACGGATAGATCCCGGGGTGACCCTGAGCCTCTGTCCTTTTGTCCTTGGACACTTGGACAACGTGCATAGTACTTGTGTTTCATATGGCCATTCGTCAAGATCTGTCCCCAGGAAATGATCTTGCCAGTGGACTTGGGTTCCACTCTGGTGCCCACTTCTGGTGGAGCTCTAGAGGTGCAGCTCTAGATTTCCCAGGGAAGGTTCTTTGGAGTCTTCAAATACAGGCACACTATATCTCAAAGATTTATGCCAGTTAGATAGCATAGTGCAGGATTTCTCAACCGCAAGTGGGCCGCAAAACCCTTTTTGGTGGTCCCCAAGCCATTTCTGGTTTTAATCTGTGAATATTTCATGTTCAGTGATTTGCGTCACATGCTGCAGTATAGGCACCCAAACATAGCTGTATTGAAGATTCCCCAAAAAAGACTTTTTTTAAACCACCCCCCAAAAGAAAACAAAATCATGTGGGCCTTTTGTGCTTTCTACCAATAAAAATTAGGTGGGCCTTGAGACCCACCGGTATAGTGTATCCAGCCAATACAGCCTTGTACTATAGAGATTGGGGTTCTAATCCCCAATCTCAGCAATCAAACATGTTCGATTGCCTACACTATGTTTGCTTTCCTCTTAAACATGATTAGGTGATCACCTAATGATTGGGAATTAGAACCCCAATCTCTATAGTACAAGGCTGTATTGGCTGCATACACTATACTGGTGGGTCTCAAGGCCCACCTATTTTTATTGGTAGAAAGCACAAAAGGCCCACGTATTTCTTTTTTTTTGGGGGGGGCTATGTACAGCTATGTTTGGGTGCCTATACTGCAGCATGTGACGCAAATCACTGAACATAAAATATCGACAGATTAAAACCAAAAAAGGGCTTTGCGGCCCACTTGCAGTTGAGAAATCCCGCACTATGAGTGTCCTCGATATTCCATAGGTTGTTTGTTATGGCTTTGACCTACAAGAACTTGGAATGAAATTATACAAAAGGTAAAACCAATAAAACAAACATGGAATGTTTCAAGGAATTCACATGAAAACCAAGCTCCTATTAAAAGGTGTGGTTGAAAATTAAATCTGAAACCATACACGGCCTTGTTATATTAAGGATACATCTCTGCTTGGTTAGCTTCAGTGAGCTAAATAGTTAGCCGTGCAAACTTTGCATGACTTTGTAACACGGCAAATCAAAAGTTGTTTTGATTTTTTAACATTCCGTTAAGTGTGTTATTGCTTTGGCTCATAAATGACTTTGCCCACCAGTTTTTGGGACGTTTTATTTCAGGGAACTTTCAACACTAGATATGTGGAACTCAGGGCCAATACTGAAGGTTCCAGTTTTGTGGTGTTTGGTAGCTCATGACTGTGACTAATAGCACCTTGTTATATCCAACGGTGTAGTCCTCCACACTTGCAACTTAACCTAACTACAACTGAGCGAATACTTTCCTCCATAACGTGAACTAGAATGCTTTAATAATGCGTCAACTGATATTTTAAGAATTATTGCTTTGTAAAAAGCCAGCTAGAAAACTAACGCTGTTGTTATTCTTTGTGCTAGCCTCCACAAAACAAGCAGGTTTGGCCATTTTAACCTTCAACAAACATATATAGTAAGCTTTGCTTGCGCTAAGTTGACTTGGAAGCCAAGTAGCTAATTATCCAAACTGGCCAAAAGAAATTCAGTGTAATTTGTTCATTGTGGTCATTTGTTCATTGTAGTTCCAGCTGTCTCTGAAGCCGGTGAACAGTGAACTGGCGCTCTGCCTGGGTCAGTTCTCATACTGTACGGTATTCCACCGCACTGATGATGGAATGCTGTATAATACAGATACTGTACGGTGTAAGTTAATCACATAGATTAAATGCTATGCATCCGTTTGTGGTCAATAAGTCTCAAGTGCCACGTAGTCAAAAGGCGTTTCGAGCGCAGGAATTGATAGACTGCGAAACCCTGCTTTTACATTGTGCAAGTATTGGCAGAATCCCCCGCGGACAGACAGGCGGTCAACAGATCAATATCATTTGGAGTTCCCAGCTGTTGCGCTCCAAGTCAAATATCTTCTCCCACATGGGTTAGCATGATTAGCTCCAGTAGTCTCTCTGTTCCCATTAGCATTAGCGGCACTTGGCAGCTGTCAATGACGGTGGCATGCTCTTTGTCAGCTTCATTTTTTCCCCCCATCTCTCTCTCTCTCTCTCTCTCTCTCTCTCTCTCTCTGTCTCTCTTTAGTTCTGGACTTGAGCTTTGAGACTATGAAAGCTTGTAGCCCACCAATTAGCACTGAACAATCTGCATACCTACAGTACCAGTCAAAAGTTTATGTACACCATCTAATTGGATGTAGTTGGTGATCTTAAAGACTCTACAGTCTCACACTTAACAGTTATAAACAGGTTAAAAAGTTACAATTAAAAAATATTTTTTTTTTACAGTGTGGGATAAATATGTAAAATTACACATAAATGTATGAAATGGAATTAACATGTTTAAAAAGGGAATGAACATGTTAAAGGTAGGCCAGAGTTTCCTTTGGGCGAGTAGAGGAACCGAAGAAATTCAAATGATTTACGAATATACATGAAGCGTTAAAAGATCCACATCGCTGCACACGCGAATACATAACCGGTGTCATTATTCAGTCATGTGTAAACAAGAGACAGGCGGGATCAGCTCCATAAAAACAGGAAGACATGACAAGGCATCAGACCAAACAATCTGCGAGACTGTGAATGTGCGCACCCATGCTAGGATGGATTCAAGAATCTAAAAATACCCCTGTTTATCTACACTGCCGGCAACAAGGTACCGCGCAAATTTGTCAAGGTACAATGTAAATGTACTCTCAAATATGACTACGTGAACCTTAAAAAGCTAAAAGGGAAGGTAAGTATTTGTTCCATTTCATAACGTAGCTTTAAAAACTGAACTATACAATAAAAGTGCTGGTAAGTAGACAGAGGGTACGGAGCCAGTGCAGCTTAAAACATATACCTTTAATGAAATACAATTATGTACCTAACTTAAAGGACTGGAGATGTACACTGCTAATGAATCATATCTTGGCAAAAAATGATCTTATATCTAGTTGGCATATCATAAAATTCTCATTTTTTAAATAATTTTTTATAATTTTTATAATTTTTTATCATTTGTAATTTACTTCCAGCTTTTTTTTTCTCGTTTTAAACGATTTTAGTAAGCCAAAATTTTCTCAGTATTCCGGCAAAAATGTTGGCTTCTATCAAATGAATTTCCTAAAATCAGCAAAATGATCTGCCAACATGGTGAGAAAATTTATCTTACAAAAATTGTAACCTTAAAACGAACATTAAAATAACCTTAGAATTAGCTTGAAACAATCTCACTTTTGTAAAACTTTTAAGATATATCAACTAGATGTACGTGCCAAGATGTAACTTTTCTGCAGTTTCCACCACTGAAAGTACCACCCCAGTGTTCATCAGAGCATATCCCAGATTTCAAAGATTTACAGAATAATCATTCTTTATCATTAGAAATTTTAGTGCTGTAAGATCATTATTGTGTTGTTTTTATTGGGTAATCTGGAACAAAAGTGCTTCCAGGAGTTTTATCCATCTGAACATTCAAGAAGTCATTTCTTCAGATTTTGAATTTTAGGGTTTAATATGCTATTTGTCATTTTATTAATTATGGATTGTTTCCCTCAGCTTTCCTCATTTTGGTAGAATTCCCAAATTAATGTCCTTTTTGTGTTTGTGCCCATCACTACAATACCCAGCATGCTTTACTAAAAACTTTATACAACCCTCACAGAGACAAAGGAATCCTGGCTGCTAGCGTAGCCGCTGATGTAGATGCTAAACAATACTGACATCATTTTCAGCTTCCTAGAAATTCACTGTCTGGCTTCCTACGGCATTTCCCAGCTAGGGGGGGAAAGCATTGAGCTAGACCACCCTTATCAACCACACAGCTGTTGTTGTTTTCCCCAGATTTCCACCTTCAAGATACATCATCTTGAGGGGGGGTTTTATATACTCACTGGCAGCTTTATAAGAAACACCTACCTTCTACTTCCACTCACTGGCCACTTTATAAGAAACACCTACCTTGTGCTTCCATTCAATGGCCACTTTATTAGAAACACCTACCTTGTACTTCCACTCACTGGCCACTTTATTAGAAACACTACATCTTAACTTCTGTGATGCATGCTAATGTTTTGGATTAACAGGATAGTGCTAACCAGGTAACTTCATAAACATGAAGCTCAGAAGCTCATTTCATGCCTAAGTCAGTGGGAATCAAGGTGGGGAGGGTTACCTGGGCACACTACGACAAACGAAGAGTTAAAAGAATACCTTTACACAGTTTTACACATCAACCCCAAATGCATTCACTCAGCCAAGACATGTCTGGCATCTGAGGTTTACTTCAGTATTTCTGCACCAGAGCAGCAGGACTAATTAGCATGGTGGTAGCTGCTTAAATTACCCTACAGTTGCTGCAAACCATGTGGAGGTGTTCAGTAATCTCTAAATAGACTTGATTATCTTAATTCTAAATATTAAGAAATAGACATTTCTGCCATCTTTAAGTAGACCACAACATTTACGTTCTATCAGTTCTATCTATATACAACCACTGCTGTTACTAAAGAACTCTTAAATCTACAGTTGTAGCTAAAAACCTTTCGCTCCTCTGTGACTGAATCATAACTTATAGTGTGTAGTACCTCCATCAGCACCAATAACAGCTGTGACTGGATTGGGCCTGTACTGGACAAGTTTCTGAATGTAGGCCACATCAATGCTCAGACACTCTTACGTCACAGAATTGGTCAGTTGAGCCAGATTTGGTGGATGCCTTCCCTGGCACAATTCCGAGGAGAATTCCCTGTAGACTGGGATTTTAGCCACTGCTGGTAGACCCGTATGACCGTACGCTTCCATACACCTGCAGATTCAGCTACTTCTTTCACACTATGGTCTTTGGCACACCCAAATGCAGTCACTCCTTTAAGCCAATCATTGAGCCATTTTCCACACATGGAACGAGACATTCCCTGCACTGTACCACCTCTTCCCAATCTATGGAACCCGTCACTCACACCCCACAGGGATTTCTAGCCCCATCATACTCATGTGACGCCATCGGCAGGAGTCTGAAGTTACTACCTCCTTAAACACGCAAGCTTACTTCATACTCCCCCCATCTCATTGTTCCTCTGTGGCATTGACCTTTATTGGGACAAACTAGCTGCTCTGGCTACTGACACGATTTCTATCTGCAAGCTTTCAAAGGATCATGAGAACAGTAGTCCATGTCGGAATCGCAGGCACACTGGGAACAAAAGGAAAAACCTTGCCTCGGAAACCATGACAGCATGTGTCAACCAGCAGCCTGGCAAAGAGAAGCAAGTTGAAGCTCGCTGACAGGGACACGAAAACACAAACAGCCAGTAAACTCCAGAGCACGGTGACCTCTAAACTGAACCAGCATATATGTGACACTAACTGTACACAGCAAAGCTGTAAGCTGACATCCAGAAGACATTCCTACGCAAGGCCGAGAGGAAAACTCGACCAAACCCGGTGTGAGAAGTAGAAATCAACTGGATCAAAACACAGTAGAATAATACTGGTGGATAGATTGTCTATGGACCGGATTGGATGCCATGGTAGCCAAAGGTTGTCCGTAGTCCCCAACACCTGTTGCTAACCATTCCTGCCGATCTTGTGATGAATCCATAGTGGTTTAGGTGTCCATTCCATAGTAGGCATTAGGTTTGCCTGCTCTGCATGGTTGTACAATGTTCAAAGAATATGAAGCCATTTTACAAGGCCAAGTGTACCCTGTGCCGCAAACGTCTTCCTATTCCACTCCATCAGCATTGCTTAACAAATTCCAAAGATGAAGTTGAACACCTGGCCTCTGCAGTCCCCAGATGTCAATACCTACAAGAGGCTTTTCTGAGTACAAAATACCTGTCAATCAACCAGAACCCAGTTTCCCCAAAGCCCCAGCCTTCAGTGCGATGTGCGCTCTACTAGTTCAGAGACACCACCTTGATAAGATGCTTCCAGGAAATTGAGCCCAGATAGTTTTCATCTAGAAGTTTACATTCATTCGTTCACAATGCATTCTTATGTTTGTGGTTTTGTTTATGTCATTATGTCACACATCCTTTCCGCCTCAGGATAGAGCCTAGCCCCTGAGGACTTCAATTCCCAGGATACCTTGGGTGGTCATGTGGCAGCCAGCAGCCTATCCCAGATCGGCCTCACCCGATTACTGATTGTTTACACCTGTTTCATGGTCAATTGAAGCAGTTTGGTTTGTTCGGTTTGTTGTGAAGCATCGTCCCTGTTCTTTCAGTGTGTACCAAGCCTTATTACCTCTCTTTGTAGTTTCTGTTTTTTTGGACTTTTGGCTTTCTTTTTGACTTTGTCCTTGGATCTCCCTTTATGGCTTGTCTGCCCAGATACCGAACTTTTCCATTTTACTGATTATGTTCTTAATTCTTAATAAACCTTTTTAGCCTCATCTGCACGTGTCCAATTTTGGCCCAACCTTACACATTCCTTAACGGTCTGGTGAACAGTCAGGTTACTGAGTTACCGCACACCAACACGCTACTTCCAGCACACTAACGCATTACACTTGCTGAGTTACCGCACACCAACACCCTACTTCAAGCACAATAACGCATTACACTTACTGAGTTACCGCACACCAACACCCTACTTCCAGCACAATAACTCATTACACTTCCTGAGTTACCGCACACCAACACCCTACTTCCAGCACAATAACACATTACACTTGCTGACTTACCGCACACCAACATGCTACTTCCAGCACACTAACTCATTACACTTCCTGAGTTACTGTCCAACATTGCTAATAACACACACTGAGCACAGTTTATTAGTACGGAAAAGTCCAGGTCATTCCAAAGGGTTCACTTACTTCTTCTTGCAGATTGAGAGGGATAATCAAACGCCAGGCGTAACTGTTTAATTTAACATTATTACATTGTCAAAGTCCCTCCATTCGTTTCTACAGCGTATCTGTTCTCTAGACACACAGCTCAGGAGAATGAAGACATCACTATCTCCAGGAGGGAGAAAACCAGAGAAAGTGCTTTTTTAAGCCAACTTTCTCATGGATGTGTGGCTGGGTAATCCCACTGTCCCTACGGACCGTGCTGGCCCATTTCTCTTTGAGCCTGAGCTTTTCTTCCTTCATCGATCAGGACGATTTTCCCTGAGCTCCTCTGGGCGGAAGGATTGATCTCCCATCGAGAGGGACTGGTAGAGGCTTCTCCTTCCTTCTCCTTAGCTCTTCATCAAGTGATTGTGGGGACTGTATGTTGAAGCAGTTTAGAATGAAGCCACTGCCCTATACACCTCCTCACAATATGATGATCCATAAGAAAAGATTTGACAGTGCTTGGCTATGGAATCGTGGAGATCTAAATATGGAAAGCAATGTAGATGTGTAAATAGAAAGGATTGGAGTGTAGCATACCTCTCTAAATTGTTTAGGACTCACATTAAACCATTGAGGTTCATAAAGATCCATCGTTTGACAACTTTATTGAACTTTTTGTGATACCGAAACTCAAACAGTTTAGGATTCAACTGCCTAAGGCTGCAGGCATTGTGAATTTCCGTTGTGTATTCACAGCTTTGCCAAAACATTGCCAATCGAATGGGACAATTCAAGAATTGAGAGTCTTGAAATGACAAAGATCACCATGTCCAATGTCAAGCATCAGTTACAGTGGTATTTGGCCATCTGCATTTGGCAGTGAAGCATTGGGGCTGCATTCTCTGGAGTGATGGAGCTCATGTCAACCAAGACCTTTGGGAACTTTGGGATTCAATACTTTTGGGACCTTTGGGATTCAATACCATTGGGACCTTTGGGAATCAATACTTTTGGGACCTTTGGGATTCACTACCTTTGGGAACTTTGGGATTTAATAGCTTTAGGACCTTTGGCACTTAGTTCTGTTAGGATGTGCTGTTTATAATCCAGAACTGCCCATCCAACATTAGTACATCCGGGACCTCAGTAATGTTTTCGTGTAATCAAATCCTCACAGCATTGTTGCAGTATCTAGTAGGTGACCTTTCTAATAGAGGTCAAACAGGGTGTGTGTGTCAAGACCACTAGTGTCACGTCCTGTCTTGTCTATGCCCTGTTTGTCTTCATTTTCCCTGGTTTTCCGTTTCTGTCTTGTCATGTCCATGTGCCTTTTGTTGTCCCGTGGCATGTGCTTCTGTTTGTTTTGGTTATTGCTCCTCCTGTCTCCGCCCCCTTGTCAGGCCCCTCACCTGTCCCTTGTTTCTAGCTCTGCCCCTTCCCAGGTGTCTCTTGTTAGCCCTTGTTGTTTTATACTCCATGTTGTGCCCTTTGTTCTTGTTTGGTGTTTTGTCTCTCTGCTGGTCGTTTGTCTCCCAGTCCATTGCTCTTGTCTCCATGTCCGTCGATTTTGCCTGGTAGTGGTTTCTGTTACCCTGTTTCTCTGTACTGTTTTGTTTTAGTTTTTCTAGTGTCTTTGGTTTTTGTTTTTCCTGTTAGTTTGTCATTAAAACACTTGCACTTGTGTCCTGCCTCCACGTCCTGTTCCCGTGCCCCGGCATTACAACTAGTATCATTTGTAGGTGCATCTTAGGCTCCTTGGGATGGCAATTAACAGCAGATTAGCAAACAAGTATTGCATTGAAACACATTGCAATGACACGACACCTTTGCACCACCACCACCAGGCTGCAGTTTCATTAACACTCTTTTCCTTGTCTCCTTTGAACATGGGTTGGTACTTGTATTGAAGTGCTTTTATTGATGAGTTGGTTGAAGCTTGTATATACGAGCCCTGTTTTTATGGTCATCCAGGTTCTTGGCAGTGCATGGCCAAGAGCAGATAGGGTAAAACACTAGTCATGCTAAATGCCAAACATTTTTCAGGCGAACAGTGAAAACAAAGAGCATTGGATTAGCTCTAGAGAAGTCCCTTCGAGTACAGCCTGGTGGGCTCTCTTTTAACTGTGGAGGTAGAACAATTGGATTTAGTCAAGATTGAGCTTGAGGTAGTGGGCCTAGAGCCAGGACGGATGGATAGAAAATCGGATATCTTTTGGGAGATGGAAGGGAGAAAGGTGAAATAGAGTTGAGTGTCATCTGTGTAACAGTGTTAAGGCAAGCCTTGTGAACTGAGCACTTTTTATATCATCCTGATCTAATAGGGCAGGAAATGATAGTGCCTCTCTGGCCTTCTGAGACTCTGAGAGTCCTGCTCAAAATGTCTCCTTCTTATTCACAGTGATGGAGGGAGGAAAGTATGAACCGCACTTTCTGTTAGCCGTGTACGGTAGATCATTATGTCTGATTATGTAGCCTTGCATGGATGAACTAGCATGAATTGTATCTACTTAAAGAAAGACCTACAATGGATGATGTAAATACTGTTATAACTTTACAGACCAATAGCAGCAATAATCTCTGAAAATAATGCCCAAAGGCTCCTTTGATTATGCGGCCACTGCATGCCTTGTACTTGCCCTCCAGTGCAGGACTTCATGAACAATAGCCTTCATAAGCAGCTTATAAGATCACAGTTGCCGCTTTCGTTGGCTACTAGGCCTAGATGATCTGTTTTTCTTTATGTAGCTCCACACCAGAGGGACTGGATGATCTCTGATTCACCCTTGTACATCAGGAGAGGCACATTTATCTCAACAGCGTACTGATCATTATGCCCCCAGCATCCTCACACTGACGCATCATCATGTTCTGAAAATGTAGTGACTAGAGACAGCAGAGGATTAGGTCAAAAATCCAGAAGAACTCACCACATATTTAATTGTCAGTCAAAACAGGTTGTAGGTACAAGTTTTGGTTCCTCAGGTGATGTTTCTAAGTAGATTAGAGAGAACATTACAGGATAAAGTCTAAGAAAAGCAAGTGAAGAAACAAGAATCTCCAAAATTGGAGGAAGACCCTGGTAGACCACCAAGGCCCCATCATACAAACAGTACTTTTACAGATCTGACACATTCCAAAACCAGAAAGATGGGACTCCTAACAACCATGCAAGCCCTACTAGACCACCAAAACAGTCACCACCACCTGGCTCCACTCTGGAATATGAAAACGTCCACTGGTGTTTCTCTCCTCCTTCCAGTGTCAGAAGACACCTCAACGCTATCTCTGAAGAAATTATATCCAATTGCCTTTGAACGCCTATGGCACTCCTAACAACCATGCAAGCCCTACTAGACCACCAAAACAGTCACCACCACCTGGCTCCACTCTGGAATATGAAAACGTCCACTGGTGTTTCTCTCCTCCTTCCAGTGTCAGAAGACACCTCAACGCTATCTCTGAAGAAATTATATCCAATTGCCTTTGAACGCCTATGGCACTCCTAACAACCATGCAAGCCCTACTAGACCACCAAAACAGTCACCACCACCTGGCTCCACTCTGGAATATGAAAACGTCCACTGGTGTTTCTCTCCTCCTTCCAGTGTCAGAAGACACCTCAACGCTATCTCTGAAGAAATTATATCCAATTGCCTTTG
>CM067495.1:21624566-21641916 GCA_034552555.1 Semaprochilodus insignis | reverse complement strand
ACAGAGATGCAATGTTCTAGACAGTTCTTGGCATTTAGCACTAATTAATGCTAACAACTTAGAGTACACTAACAGAGATGTAATGTTCTAGATAGTTTGTGGCACTTAGCACTAGCTAAGGCTAACAGCTGAGGAAATACATCAATGGAAATGTAATGTTCTAGATAGTTCTTGGCATCTAATGCTAACAGCTGAGGTAAAATATATACACAGAGGTGTAACGTTCTAGATAGTTCATGGCATTTAGTGCTAGCTAATGCTAACAGCTCAGCTCTTAGCATCTATTACTGAGGTGATATATCAATAGAGATGTTCTAGATAGTTACTGGCATCTAATGCTAACAGCTGAAGTAATATATCAATGGAGGTGTAATGTTCTAGATAGTTCTCCAGTGTCTCTAATGAGTGGTACTGAGACCACAGTAAAAGCTGAGGCAGAAGAGGAAAGCTGAGAGTACAGTACGTTGATAAAGGCAGGATATCCAGGTTCCTGTATTCCCTGGTATAGCTAATTAGCCGAACTGCTGCATGCTCTTGTAGAAAGAGCGTTTAGCATTCTGCCCTGATCACGGCAGGCTCTAAAGGAACCCGACTTGTCAGTCTCTTGTAAACAAGGTTGTGATATGCTATCACCATGCTAAAGCTGTACTCCCGCTAGGCTGCCTCTACATTATTAAAGCCAGAGGTCCAGCTACCTGCGCTACTGCTCAACAAAGCACAGGCCTACACAGGCCTGGTTACTCTGTTACTATGCTGACCGCACATACAGTTCCCTTTGCTTTGCTACGACGGCACTACTGAGGCTCATAGAACCTTTGCTTAGAGCAAAGCTCCTCCTCACATGAATATCAAGTATGTTCAGATTGCACAGCCACACAGAGACACATGCGCTCCCCTTCTGGGACGTCAGGGCCAAGGATTAGAAAGCCAAGACAATGTTTAATTAAAAAAAGTTTCCACTGAGAATACCAACAGGTGGCTTCGACTAGGTACCGCTATTAAGCAACACCGAATCCAGCTAATTCATCCCGCACCGGTCCTCAAATGCCTCAGAAACCACGCCCACTCCTGACAATGCTGCTGTACAGAGACAGAATTAAACGCTTTTGTCTGCACTGCCTTCCCAGCGCTCTCGTCGAACAATGCCTATTCTGTTTATTGCCTGGATTCTGAATAAGATTTCCCAGGACGGAAAATTCTTCATTTAGCCACCAAACAAAAAGCGATAGCTCCTGTAGACTAAGAGCGCAGCTCGTCTCAATGCAGTCATGACTACGTTCTTTTAAAAAGTCCATAAACAGACTGATTTTAATCAGGTTGGATATGATAAACTCACTTCTTCAGCACTTCTGGTCATAGATCTGGGTACCTGGAGGTTCTACCAACCTACACTCTGAAAAAAGGCAACCCAGTCTAAGACAGCCCAGTCTAAGACAACTCAGTCTAAGACAATTCAGTCTAAGACAACCCAGTCTAAGACAACCCAGTCTAAGACAACTCAGTCTAAGAGAACTCAGTCTAAGACAATTCAGTCTAAGACAATTCAGTCTAAGACAACCCAGTCTAAGACAACCCAGTCTAAGACAACTCAGCCTAAGACAACCCAGTCTAACCCAGTCATTTTTTCTGGGCTGCCCCCTTAGAATAATACCACCCCTAATATCGGTGCTCCACCCATGGCTTTAGAACTGTCATGTAGAGTTATTGCTATTTAGCGCTAGCTAATGCTAACAGTGGAGGTAATATATTAACAGATGTCTTCAGAATTTAGTGCTAGCTAATGCTAACAGCTGAGGTAAAATATATACACACAGATGTAATGTTCTAGATAGTTTGTGGCATTTAGCAGTAGCTAATGCTAACAGCTGAAGTACTATATCAGTGGATATACTGTATCAATTCAGTCTAAGACAACCCAGTCGGTTTTTGTGAGCTGCCTCTTTAGAATAACACCACCCCTGATATTGGTGCTCCACCCATGGCTTTAAAACTGCCTTTGCATACAGGTATTAGCATTTAACGCTAGCTAATGCTAACAGATGAGGTAATATATTAACAGAGATGTAATGTTCTAGATAGTTATTGGCATTTAGCGACTTCTTTTCTTACACCTACAATACCTACATTGTGCTCTCTTCACTCACTCTGTATGTATGTGTATTATATTTATATGAACGTCTGTATGTTTCTACCGCTCCACTGTCCATAACTGTACATGTTGTAGCCTCGGCATCGCTTGCCATGGTTACTTTCCTGTATTTTATATGTAAATAATACTGTATTTTGCATCCTCTGTTTGTTAAATTTGATCTGTTCCCTTATGGAAAATTATAAGGTTGGACCGTAAGTTTTAGGACACCATGGACCAGAATTTATAGGATATTTTGGGCCGCAAGTTATAAGATACCTCAGCCCACAAGTTATAAGGTACCTTGGGCCAGAAGTTATAGGATACCTTGGGCCACAAGTTAGAAGGTACCTTGGGGCAGAAGTTAAAGGATACCTTGGGCCAGAAGTTAGAAGATACCTTGGGCCAGAAGTTATAGGATACCTTGGGCCACAAGTTAGAAGATACCTTGGGCCACAAGTTAGAAGGTATCTTGGGCCAGAAGTTATAGGATACCTCGGGCCACAAGCTATAAAATAACGTGGGCCACAAGTTAGAAGGTACCTTGGGGCACAAATTATAGGGTACCACAAGAAATAATTTTAGTAGTAAATTTCAGCTGTATTGTAACTATTCCAATACCTGGTGTATTTGAAACCGGTGTGTGTTCTTAGGTGTGTTTTTATGTGTCGTGTTGTTGTTTGTTTTTCACTTTTTCTGCAATTATCTGTTTATTATTTATAATTTTCTGCAACCTGGAGAAGCCAAAGACAAATGTCCAGCCGCCTCCCCCATACCTGCAATAATGCACCTTCTCCAGCCAATCAGGGACTATTATCTGGAGCAGGTGTGGCAGATTATGGTTCGAGCTGCAGCCAGAAGAGCTAGATCTTCAGGAAAAGGGTTCAGGACCACTTGTTGTAGAAGAACCACTTCCTTTTGGCTTCCATAAAGAACCTTTCAGTGGACGTAAATGAGGTGTATAAGCATGAAGAACCTTTTTACTGTATAATGTTCTACCCACTTTGACAGTTCCGTCTCACTCCCTGTGATCCCGGAACTCGAGGAAAGAAAGCGCATCCCTGAAAAAGGTTTTATTGTTCCTTTGTTTTCAGCCTATGAATCTCAGCATTTGAACGTCAAAAGCAATCAATCCGGGAAAGCATGAAATGTTCCGAAGCCGTTTTTTTCCCCCCTCCATTACGTGACTGGCGAAGAAAGACGTGAATGTAAATTAACAGAAATGAATGATGCCTCTCCTTCACGAGAGAGCAAGGACAGCTCAAAATGCAGCTTAATGCATTACAAATACGAAGCACTTGTTTTTGTAAAAATCTGCTGTTTTTGAGGTTCATTCAAACAGCTTGCGTTTGGAGAGGTAGACAGTAGTCGAAGCTCTTCTCGTTTCCTGCAACAATGTGTTTACGTCTAAACAGATGCATGTGTAAGACACTAACAAGGTTTGCTTCAAACCACATTTACTCTGACTGAGACTGACGTACTAAGCCTACCCAGATTCTTGGTGTCTTGGTGTAGGTACTCCAACATAAGCAAGCCATTGTACAGTACTAAACACCATGCGTCTTTAAGGTGGATGTAACTTCAGGCTCCTGCAGATGGCGCTGCACGAGGATGATGCGGCTATAAATACCTGCGGGGTGTGAGTGACGGGATCCATAGATTGGGAAGAGGTGCTACAGTGCAGGGAATGTCTCGTTCCATGTGTGGAAAATGGCTCCAAAGCAGATGTTAATGATTGGCTAAAAGGAGTGACTGCATTTGGGTGTGCCAAAGACCATAGTGTGAAGGAAGTAGCTGAATCATACGGGTCATGCGGGTCTACCAGCAGTGGCTAAAATCCCAGTCTACAGGGAATTCTCCTCAGAATTGGTCCAGGGAAGGCATCCACCAAATCTGGACCAACTGCTCAATTCTTTGAAGCAAGAATGTCTAAACATTCATGTGGCCTACATCCACAAATGACGGTAGATGGAAATTCATGCTTAATTGTTTGCATAACAAGGGCGTACCAAAATGTTTATTGAGCATTATTACAGTTAATAATGTGGTTATTAGTGACTTCCACATATCAGAAGATCACCAATTACATGCTAATACAGTTGAGAGTCGAGAAACTTAATATAATGAATAAGGCTTTCTTTAGGAGTGTCTAATTTTGGCTATACTGACCAGCAAATTAGATGCTAATTAATTTCCCATTATGTGTTCATCGAAATACATGTGTTCCTAATACCTAATGTGTTCATAGGAAGTGTTCAATCGAAGCGTGAATGTGTTACCTATCACTTTAGTTCAGCTAATTCAAGTCTTAAAAAATTCCTGAATTCAGCAGAGCAACATATTCACATAGTATGTGCTAGACACATTCACTATGAGCCTCTCACTTCACTATGAGCCTGTAAACACCACTTATAACGCTCCATAAGGTATAATGTACTGAAATCAAATTTCTTAGACACTAAAAAACAAACAAACAAACAAAAAATCGAGTTTGTTTAAAGCCTGTAATGGCCTGGCATAAACTCTACTTACTTTAAATTATATTAAATTATTATTAAATTAAATTATAAGGAGTTATAAAAGGAGTTTAAAAAGTCACAAGTATTGTGCATATGACATTAGGTGTATTACACAACCTCATGACAATTACTATACACTATATTGCCAGACATATTCACTCACCCATACAAATAATTGAATTCAGGTGTTCCAATCTCTTTCATGGCCACAGGTGTATAAAACCAAGCACCTAGGCATTCAGAATGAGCTCTCAGGAGCTCAATGAATTCCAGCGTGGTACCGAGTATAAAGTTTGGTGGAGGGGGGGATTATGGTGTGGGGATGTTGTTCAGGAGTTGGGCTCGACCCCTTAGTTCCAGTGAAAGGAACTCTTAATGCTTCAGCAGCCCAAGAGATTCTGGGCATTTCATGCTCCCAACTTTTGTGGGCCCCTTCCTGTTCCAACATGACTGCACACCAGTGCACAAAGCAAGCTCCATAAAGACATGGATGAGGGAGTTTGGTGTGGCCTGCACAGAGTCCTGACCTCAGCCCGATAGAACACCTTTAGGATGAACTAGATCAGAGACTGCGGGCCAGGCCTTCTCGTCCAACGTCAGTGTCTGACCTCACAAATGTGCTTCTGAAAGAATGGTGAGAAATTCCCATAAACACATTCCTAAACCTTGTGGAAAGCCTTCCCAGAAGAGTTGAAGCTGTTATAGCTGGGTGGGCTGACATCGTATTCAACCCTATTGATTAAGAATGGGATGTCGCTCAAGTTCATGTGCGTGTGAAGACAGACGAGCGAATACTTTTGGCAATATAGTGTATGTAAGTTATGTACGCTACAGTGCCTCATAACTGAACTGATGGTGAGCTATGAATACAGGGTTCGGATGGAAGTGCTTCCCTGACTCCAAAGTCTGTAGTTGGGAAGATTCCTGTAACAGCAGCAGCGGTTATTAAGGTTAAAGGAAGGCGTGAGCCTCAGAGCAAGTGCTGAAAGTATATTTCCCAACAGAATAGGACTATTTCAACTCTGCAGGCCAAAGCTGAGAAGGTCCCTTGACATGGTAGCAATATGCGCTTGCATTCTGTGGTATTGTTCCCCTGAACCTTTCTTTGGGCTAGAGTACAGTTCATACCTGGAGAACGTATCGGCAGAAAAGAATTCCGTACCGGGATACTGGGGAGGATCCCTGAGTTGGCTGTTTTCTCACAGTGGATGGATGGCGGATGGTATTATCATTGTCAGTTTGCATTGTTTTTCCCCACCTACTCATGCATGGATGTGAGGGAACGCCTGTAGGTGAGCACTTAGTATTGATGTTGCATTGTTTCCTTGTTTGGTTGCAATTTGTAGGGTCATCTCAGAGCGTGTATGAATCAACTTACCTGGTTAGTTTCCCACTTTGTATTGAGCCTCAGTCGCTCTGCACTGGCCAAACAAGTCACTGAGCGGCTTCTCCTACAACCTTTGTGGTTGTAGTAGGAGGTGCGCTTCCGTTTAGTCCAATTACATAATGGGAATACAGTAGTGTGCTTGTGTTATGACATGGTAATTACTTGAAACTGAAGTTGCTGCGATCCATCTGTAAAAGTGAGTACATCATTAGTAGTTACATTGTTATTGCATGTTATTAATGTGTAATTACACATTCGGTTTTCAATGAGAGGTGCAGCTGGGTGCCAACTTGACAAATTGGATTTGGCATTGACTGGACAAGTTTCTGGATGTAGGCCACATCATTGTGCAGACACTGTTCCGTCAAAGAATTGGTCAGTTGGGCCAGATTTGGTGGATGCCTTCCCTGGCACAATTCCAAGGAGAATTCCCTGTAAACTGCGATGGCTTCTGTTCTGGTTTGTGCACCTCATTTTGAAGCAAACCCTGTTTTCCACCAACATAAACAGGTTCTGAAAGTTTCAGGTCCAGAAAAAAGTTTATTTCCACCTGGAACCAGAAAATTGCATTCAACTCAATTCAAATGTTTCACTTTAGTTATATCAGCAATTGAACCTTCTGTTGAGGTAACACAGTATTCATAGGATGACTGAATGGTGTGAAGAGTCTGGGATACTTGAGGCAAGTTCATTGCAAGGACCTTTGCAGTAATTGAGGCTAAACTAGCCAACAAATAGGGGGAAGCTAATGCCCCCCCCGCCAGTTAGCATCATGCCAAAACATGCTAGAACCGCATGTCTATATCCATCACATATCTTCCTCAGCAATCTCAAATAGACACAGTATCCCGGCACTGTATGACACTCTGTTATCTACAAACATAGACTGAAGGCAGCTCAGCTGAATGCCTTCCGAGCCCTTAGCAGTCTTTTTCCGAGGTAACATGGGAGGACTTCATTTTCCTTTTCTCCCTCAGGACACGTGGAGCCGAGGAGCGTTGGCCGATTAATTAATGTTGTTAATTATTCACGGATCTTCCTTCTCATCTGTTTAGCATATTGCCCTATAGCTCAAGGCTTAACTTAATCACAGCGGCGTCTGGCCCAAGCTGTGGCATGAAGGAGCCAAGGCCAAGAGAAAGGAGTTTCAATCAGTGCTTTAGTCTGTGGAATAGGTATAGGTAAGAACGTTGGGATGGCAAACTGTGGATGTGTTCTGAACCTTACTGAGGGTGATCAGAAGGTAATGAGGTCAGTCGTAATCTTTTGTTGGGTCATAATAGCCCACCTCTAGCTTAAACAGTGCTTTAGGTTATTTGGGTTCCACTTTATAAAGTATGTATATGTAATAACTGGCTAATTGCATATTAATAACACAACAACAGTGTGGTTGTGCTGGTGATGTACTCACATTGGATTGCAATCGTACAGCATGCTCAGTTTTTACCCAGGTAATGCTGTAATTGGTTGCTGTAGTAACATATTTTCTCTTATGTAATTACACATGTATAAGGTGATGTAAGTTTATTTGTTCTACTGTTTTTCCAAAAAGACTTTTGTGACTGCAGTAGGAAGTGCACATCCATTCAGTCCAAATACATTATGAGAATACAGTAGTATGCTTGTGTTATGACATGGTAATTACATGAAACGGAAGTTGCTACACATGTGTAACGACATAAGCTGTACATAAGCTGTAAGCAGAGTACATCATTAGTAGTTACATTGTTACTGAATGTTATTAATGTGTAACTACACATTATTTTGCAGTGAGAAGTCAGACCGTGTGTCAACTCGGCAAGTCATTGTTGTGTATCTGACGTGTTAATTTCTGACCTTGTTTATCTGTTTACCAAGTTAGAATTGCCACATAATGTCAATTCTAACTTGGTAAACAGATAAACAAGGTCAGAAATTAACACATCAGATGCCGGAATAAACTGAGCACAATCAGAAATCATATGTATATAATAACTCTAATAAAAAACCATGGTACTCTTGTCTTCCAATAAACATCATGTCTATATAACCCCTTGATAAAACAGCATAATGTAAATACAATATTATAATAATAATTGTGCATGGACTGGACAAGTTTCTGGATGTAGCCACATCAGTGTTCAGACACTCTTACATCAAAGAATTGGTCAGTTGGTCCAGATTTGGTGGATGCCTTGTTTGCACAATTCCGGGGATAATTTCCTGTAGACTGGGATTTTAGCCACTGCTGGTAGACCCGTATGACCGTACGCTTCCATACACCTGCAGATTCAGCTACTTCCTTCACACTATGGTCTTTGGCACGCTCCCAAATGCAGTCACTCCTTTTAGCCCATCAATAACATCTGCTTTGGAGCCACCTCTTCTCAATCTATGGATCCCGTCACTCACACCCCGAAGGTATTTATAGACCCATCATCCTCGTGTAGTTACGACCTCCTTCAGCATGCAAGGTGACTCGCTTTTTGTTTGGTGAGCCCTGTTTATTATGGGTTATGAACTGCTAACATAATGCATTATAAGTAGCGTTCATAACCCATTAAACTGACCCCAAGAAACTCCCTCCCAGCTTAAGTCCATCATGACGAGAAGCCTTTGTACTCATAAACAATTACAGTGTTTAAATACTTTGAGTCACGATGGAGTATATATGAGGTCTGATTTATACTGAATATTTACGTCTATGTTTATGATGCTTAATGAATGAGCTATAATGTGTACATTCATAGACCTTCTAGTCATGGTATTCATAGAAAGCTGTGTTATTAATGTGTCCATTGTACTTCATACATGTGGGATTCATAGAAACTCTTGCTCTCCTGAGAGTTGAGCTTGTGGGTTGTCTACTAGCTCAAAGCGCATGTTGTCGGTACATTAGAAGATTTCTCTCCACCAGTTTTGTCCAACTTGAGTGGCACTGCTACAATCTGAGCTTACGCTGGAGATGGGCTTTAATGTGACTCCTTATCCACACTGTTTGATTCCGTTCCCCGGAGAGGAATCGCCTTCCTAAAGCCACCGTGTTAGCTGCTGTTATCTGCTGTTACTAACCTCCAGGGTCTGATACTATCCTGGTCTTCCAGATGGACATAAAATGTGTTGAAGTGCAGGCAGCAAGGGGGAAAATCAGGGAATCTGTAGTGAGGATTAGTAGAAGCGTGATAAGAACAGGCAGTGAAGCTTGATATTGGTGGAGCGGGACCAGAGCAGAGGTACCGGGTGGGTGGCGATGAGGTTGAGGTGCCCATACACGCCTACTGCTGGGCAGAGAGTAGAAATGATTAGCTGGGAATGATAAAATATGAAAAATGAGTAGTTTTTGAGGAATATACAATCAGGGAACAAGATCATACGTCTTTATGGATTATGGGTACAGGTATAGGCTCAAGAAGAGGTCCAGCTTGGTGTTTAGGCCGCATTAGGTTGAAGTTCCCTTTGAAAATGCTTTCAATCATCAGATTCATCCCCCCAGGGAAGGGGACCAGAGCACAAACCATGTTACACAATGTTAAGCAAATGGGCAGTAATTCTTATGTTATTACCTATTAGTACTTATGTAATTACTACTTAATTACCATTAGTAGTCAAATTAGATGACTATACTACAGAAACTTTATAGATTGTGTATTAATTATGGTTGTCCAGTGATTTTGTCATTTTATATTGGTCAACTATAATCTTCTTTTGGTACACAATTTGTGTCCACTAACTAGTCCCACAGTTTTGGAGATATCAAAACTATTCCAACTCCGGAATGTTCAGTCTGATCGGGAATGGTGTGCATCTACTGTACTTCTGCTCGACCGACAGACACCATTTCTGGTACACATGGTATCTCATGCCAGACCCCCAAGCACAAATTCAGTGTTGTTCTGATTCACACTCATCTGTTTGTCCCCCCCCCATCCCTCTTTCCTCCTATAGAGGCCCATTCATTTTTGGCCCTGTTTTTCTTTAACCTACAGCCACCAACGTACATGTACTCCCTCAGGGCAGATCCCCAAACTCTAATCCACAGACATACAGACCTGCACTTCTCTATGTGTCGTTTATTCATCCCTCGTTCCTTCCTTGGCAACCACAGCCAGCAGGAAGTGGGAACCATTCTGCATTCTCTTCAGGAAATGCACTTTTCTAGTTATTTCTTAGTCTTAGTTTTCTGGAACAACTGAGGAATTAAGCTAATTGTGCAGATTCCAAACTTTGAAAGCAGCACCACATTGTGCTCATGACTGATACGGTACACAGTATTTTTCTACCATTGCTTGCCACCAAATAAGCAGAACAAAGTAGGGCAGACTGGAATCTGTAGATACCAAGTGTAAATCAAGTGTAAGTGTAATTCATTATGTAATAATCTATGTAATTAATGTGTAATTACATTTTAATATTACAGTAACATGGTAATAATAACTCTAGACTCCTAAAGATCTCCCTGAATTTAATAATGTTCATAGCAAAGACAGCAGCCTTTCACCTTGAGAATCTGACACCTTGACAGTTTCCTGTAAGTACTTTCCTGAAATCACTCTACAAACAGGTTTTTACCAAGACCCAGCTAGGACTGCAAAGGAGAGGGAGTGTTATTATTTTCCAGGCTTGTCCGGAAAAACTGTGGCTCGTGCTCAGGGGAGAGAGAAAAGGTTCCTCCAGAGGACAGCTGCAAAGGTTATTTACACGGCCGTTTGAGTCCACAGAAGCGAGCTTTTAAAACAGCTCCTTTCTTTACTGGACTTTGGGACCTGCCATATCCATCAAAGGCTTCCACAAAAGCTCTGAAACGTGTAATATGGCAGTCTGTGTGTTCCCTGTGTTTATTTATTTATTTGCTGGCTTATTTTCTTTCTTTCACAATCGACAACCCAAAGCCATCTATAAGGCTAGCTGCCTCCCGGCGCACCAGGGTAAAGAAGGCCGAAGGAAAAATCAACAAGCAAATCAAAAGTTAAAGGAATGCTGAAGAAAAATTCCACCGGCTTTCATGAATTCTTCAGCCGAAACATTTATAAACTAAACCGTAAACTTCTGGGAATCTGCGGTACTGTGTGGAAACTGTTGGAAGAGTTTTCCCAGGCTTTACCTGATGCTGCATGAATTCCTCAGACCAGTGTTCCTCCAACCTGATCCTGGAGGCTCCCTGCCCTGCACATTTTAGTGGGTTCCCTGCTTTAACACCCCCCATGCAGCTCTGAAGGGGCTTGTGAATGAGCTGACAAGTTGAATCAGGTGAGTTTGGAGCAGGGAAAGCACTACAATGTGCAGGGCGGGGTTCCTCCAGGACAAGGGCTGAGAAACATCGCCTCGGGCAATGACTCACCAACCAATCATCGTTCCAATCATTGGCATCTCTGTCATTACCACTGCGGGCTTGATTGAGCACTATGTAACTTTGGGGGGGTACAAGGGCCACAAGACCTCTTGCAAGAACTGCCTACTACTTTATGGCACCATGTTTCACCAACAACTATAGGTTCCCTGAGAGTTATAAGAAGAAGCTGGCTCGGTATTCCCAGCATGGATGTCACCACAGAGGCTGATGGAGGAAGACGTTATTGGAAAAACAAGGAAGAGAAAACAAGAGGTTGACCCAGCAAGAGACCGGGCACAAGTAAACCTCGGACTGGCTTTTACAGGCACTTCCTATCCCGTCTCCTCGCAGCTGTTCTGTAGCAACCGCTTGCCCGTGTGCCCCAGCGACATAATATCATTTAGGTGTATAAAATTCCAGACTGGGTCGGACAACCTCTCTTCGAAGTTCCTCTATAATTTCCATCTAGAGGCTCCATCCCTATCCGTATCCATAATTAACGTTGAGCATAAATGAGCCTGTAGGCTAACGGGAAAACGAGGAAAACGCGGCAGTAGAGTGTTCATCCCAAGCAATGCTGAAAGTGAAAGATTCCAATTGAGGCCAAAATCTTATCAGTGTCAGTTTTGTGGCTTTTACGAACGCCAAAAGTCCTCTAACCGTTAAGGTACCATGGTACAAGGTACCACCAGCAAAGAAACACACATTACATAAGCCTTAAAGTTTGAACCTCCAGTAATCCTGCTCTACCTCTTCTAGTCGTTGGACATTCCATTCCAAAACAATGGGCATTAATGTGCTAAGGTGGCTCAACACTTGGTGACCCACCTCTGTGAGTTTCATGTGGTCTACCACTTTGTGGCCGAGCTGTTGTTGCTCCTGAATGCCTTCATTTCACTATAATAGCATTTAAGGTTGGCCGGTCTAGATCTAGCAGGTCAGAAAGTAACTTGTGCCACGTTTGAACTCAGTTTAGAATCAGCCTTTTCTACTTTGAGGCAGGAAACACGTAGGGAACACAATGACTAACAGCCAACGAGACTTAGGCCGGAATGACCAGTTACATTAACACAGCAAGCTAATAGGCAATCAGTGGCCTTCGGAGCCTGGTATCATTGTGTGAGTCCAGCTGAGAACGATTTAATTCTCTGCCACAGATTCTAATTGGCCCCACTCTACTGCTCTCATTCAAGTGTTTCTAAAAGAATCTGACCTCAGCCTTGTACGTTCCAGCAATTACTGACCTAAACGCTGCATATGGCCAGCATAATGGGGCTTTATGTTACTGGATATTACGTAGTGTCTCTATGGAATGATTTGATCTGTTATTGAGTTCTTTTATAACTGGTTTAAAGGGTACTGCACTGTACGGCTTTCATTCATTCGGAACTGTACTGTAAGCCTTGTTTTGTTCATTTCTTCATTTCTACTTTTTCATTAACCCTTGTATTTGTACTGGTAGCATCATTCATCTCTTTATCAGTCTGGTTTGGTGGAATTCATTCTGAATGTTCTGCTGTGTCCACACTGAGGTGATCGGCCGCACATGTGACGTGTGAAGCAAGGACGGGTCTTATCGCTGTACCTGACTGACCCAACAGCCACGATTACAGACAGTCAGCCAGCAGTGATGTCCTCCATGAGTCATCCTGTTAGTGCAGCACCATTGGCAGACGGCTGCACCACGCAGGACTACATGCACACAGACCGTTACAACGACTGTCCTTAACACCACGTCAACGTCACCAAAGACTGCAATGGTGTCGTGCCAGACTGTCATGGACTGACTCAGAATGCCGTTGGGTCATCTTCAGTGACGAGTCCCCTCGCTTTTGTCCTGGTGGAGACGACCAACGAATCCGTGTGTGGAGGCACCGTGGTCAGCACCAAGATGAGAGGTTTGTTGTCGCGTGTCACACATCCTGAAGGCCTGGTGTCACTCCACTTCCACCCCTACCACACCATCTGCGGGAACCGTGTGAGGATATTCAAGCTGCATGGAATGTATTATCACAGGACACCATTAGGAACCTCTACAACTCCATGCCGAGACGTCTGGCGTGTTGGGTTAGCAAACACGGTGGCCCGATGCCATACTGAGAGACACTACTTCTGTATGTGTAGTTCAATAAATATTGAACATATCAGTCTAAATGTATCATCATTTATTGATCCTGGTAACCTTTATCTTCCTTCCCAACAGCACTGCAGTCCCACACCTCCCTCTGGCTGCACGATAAGTGTATATAGACAGTTAGATTTTAAACTTTTAAAGTAATAATATAATTGCAAGTGATAAATGATGTGAGCATGGTGTGAGTGATATACTGATATACTGAGCTATTAAAGTCATCTGGGTGTATGTGTTAATAGACCCGTGGAACATAATGTATTACAGGAGCCAACAGACTGCTGCAGGAAAGTTAAAGTCCTGTCATTTTGACTTTGAACGAGGCTTTTCCCAGACTTGCTCCAGGGGTTCTGAGACATCACATCCCACATCCTGAAGCCCAGCAGGTCCGAATTCTGGGTGGATAGTGGATAAAGCCAGCTCTCTTGGATCAGCTTCTCAGACGTTTGCTAGTCAGGAATAATATAACTGCGCAGTTCTCCAAAGGAAGTCTTTTTCGAATGCAACCACTCTGTGTTAGCAGGTGATCTGAGGCCTGAAGGAGGAGAAAATGCTTTGGGCAATTAAGGTTTCCTCTGATTAAGGTACTTAAGAAAGCCCTGGGGAGCCATGGCGGTTAGCATGAGTGGATATAATCATGGCAATGACTGCAATCAGATGAATAAAAGCATCTAAAAACACTGAGGGCTTTTTATTTTTTCTAAGACGTGCAGTAACAATGGAATACAGTAGGGCTGTAGAAAGCCTCAAGCCCCTTTCCAGGACTGTCATGGAGGACACGTTTCCCACCCTGGAGCAACTTTGGCAGTTATTCCTGATCCGGGTCTGAAGCTTAGCTGTGCAGCTGGGGTTTAATGCTAACACTGTGAGATTGAGAGTGGTCCACCACCCAAAGAAAACCTAGCCAAAAGGGATTCTGACCACAGACTGGCCACAGATGGACCTATGATGGTCAATCTCTAACCAAGGAGTACCTTCTGGCTGTGTGTTCTTGGGTGGTGGACCATTGTGTGGTGGTCCCTCTTAGCTGTGCTGCTGCTGTTTAATGCTGTCACCATGTGATTGAGAGTGGTCCACCACCCAAGAATCCCCAGCCAAAAGGAATACCCTGGTCACAGACTGAGCACAGATGGAGCTTTGACCGTTATCAGTCTGTGACCTAGGAGTACCTCTTAGCTGGGTATTCCTGGGTGGTGGTCCCTCTTAGCTGTGCTGCTAGCATTTAATGCTGTCACAGTGAGATTGAGAGTGGTCCACCACCCAAGAATACCCAGCCAAGAGGGACTCTTGCTGAATGGCCCCAGGTGAAGCTTTGACCGACCAAGCCACTACTGCCCACTGGTGTTGTATTGGCTCAATGTACCCTCGCCCGCCACTTCATTAGAAACCCCTACCTTTCAGCTGCCACTGCAGCCTTCCTCTATCACTTCAGCTGTGAGCAGTCTCTTCCCAAAGACTCTTGAGAGATTGACCACAGATAAAGCTTTGATTGACCAGGCTGCTGCTGCCCAATACTGTTGGAACGGCTGAAAATGAAGTCCCTCTTGGCTGAATATTCTTGGGTGGTGGACCACTCTCAACCTCACAGCAATGGTGTTAAACCATGTGTGGATCATTATATGAGATACAGTTTGGATCCAGACCGAAACATCAGTGAATGAGTTTGGAAGTGGTTGGGTCATAAGAAGCAAAGAGCACTACGACCATTCCAAGCAGGCAGGTCACTTCTCTCCAAGGAATGACCGTTCAAGGTAGATACTAACACCAGGAAAGCGCTAATGCTAATGCTAGCTTCAATGCATTTATTAACCTCTAGCCCGAGGCAAGGAGCCAAAACTGGTTGACACTAATTCCCAATGGAAATGTATTTATTAGCTATGGAGTTATGCATGTTTGGTATTGTAGTGAGAACATTAATGAACGTAACCATAAAAGTGGTACAACATTCTTGTTCATCAACTCATAAACGTGGTGTTCAGATTCTCATTTATTTGGAGAGCAGTGTGGAGTCCTTCTGGGTAATTTAATGGAGTGCCTGGACTTAGTATGCAGTAGAGGCTCTTGTGAGATGCCGGGTAGGAATGCAAGGGTGGGTTTGGAACGTTCTTGGAAGACTCGGCGATGCATTAAAAAACATGGCCTGTCAGAGGAGGTTTGGATAATTTGCAGGTGGAGCATCAGCGTTATAGACAGCTGTCAGCCAGCCGAGACGCCCTCGATGTCCAGAAGCTGACGCAAAGCCTGACGCACATCTCAACAAGTTTGTTCTGTTTACAGCAGTGCAGTGTGGGTGCGTAGAAGTGAATCCAAACCTTGTTCCGGGACCCCTGGCCAGTCCCCTTGTAGTTTCGCTCTCTTGATCGGAAAACGAAACACGGCCGGAATACAAACCGGCTCATTTCCAACAGAAGCCGGAGCCAGAGCGCGGAGATGGCCACCAAAGCGATGGAACAGCCTTGCAATTTGAGCATAATGCGCCAAACCCATCTTTGATATAAACCACATTCTCTGGTGGGATGATTCCCAAAGGACCAACGACTATACTTTCCCAGAAAACTGCAGTGACTGAACGTAGATCATATTTTATAGGCAGTTATCACTTCAGCAGCATTTACCATTCGCAGCTCCATGAAATCTGGACTGAATGTACATTAAAAACTAAATGTTGAACCATTGCTGTGAGGATTTGATTGCCTTTAGCCACAACAGCTTTAGTGAAGTCAGGTACTGATGTTGGATGAAGAGTTCTGGATCACTCCAGCTCATCCCAGAGATACTGGATATAGCTCCATCACCCCAAAGAACACTGTCCCACTGCTCCACAGCCTGATGCTGGAGGCCTTATACCATTCCAACTAATGCTTGGCACTGGGCAGGCTCACCTTATAGGCTCAGTTGTGGCTGCTCCAGAGCATTCTATTCTATCGGCAATGACTTTCCTTTGAGATTATATAAACTCTGTATGTACCAATTAACACGTCTATCAGCACTGGGTGCACCTTAAATCTGGACTGATGAATACATCTATAACAGCAGTATATCCAGCAATAAAATAACCTTCAATGATCATATTAAACAGTGATAGATACGCTCTATTTCTAGCTCTATTTCTACCTGAATACATTTTGCTGTTACTGGTGTGGATGTGTGGACTAAGACTCACTTTTAATCTTAGTCCTTTGACTAAAATATATTCTAGTTTTAATCAGGTTTTAGTCTTTTAATTATTGTGAGCTGTAGTCTACTTTTATTTGACAAAGTTTTGGTTAGTTCTATTTTAATGTAGTTTTAATTCAGAAAGTTTTAGTTAGTTAAATGTTAGTTTAATTTTAGTTTTAGTTAGTTACATAGTTTACATAGTATCCTACTTTTAGTCTATTTTAGTTGACAAAAGTTTAATTAAATTTTATCCTAACTTTAGTCTAGTTTTAGTTAGTTACATTTTTGTTTAACATTAGTCTAGTTTTAATTGACAAGGTTTTGTTTAATTTAGTCTACAAAGTTTTAGGTTGTTAAATTTTAGTCTGCTTTTAGTTATGCTACTAATTTCATGCTCAGTTCATCTGATCATACTGTTGTTCAGATCCTCAAATGTCTCTTGAGGTGTGACCAGTGTCCATGTGGTGGATCCTCAATGTCTCTTGAGGTGTGCCCGGGTGTATCCAGGTGGCGGTTCCTCAAATGTCTCTTGAGGTGTGCCCAGAGTCCATGTAGCGGATCCTCAAATGTCTCTTGAGGTGTGCCCAGTGTCCAGGTGGTGGATCCTCAAATGTCTCTTGAGGTGTGCCCAGTGTCCATGTGGCAGATCCTCAAATGTCTCTTGAGGTGTGGCCAGTGTCCATGTGGCAGATCCTCAAATGTCTCTTGAGGTGTGCCC
>CM067495.1:21607524-21624066 GCA_034552555.1 Semaprochilodus insignis | reverse complement strand
AGTTTAATCCAACTGAAGTACATTTTCAGTCATATTTGCTATGTTGAAGTTCATCTGGGTGATTATACGTCTACGTCCACCCGCTTTCTTATAGTGCTTAATCCACCTTAAACAAGTTTGCGGTGGCAGAAGGGAAAGCAGAGAAGCCCAGACGAAGCCCTGTCCCCCGCAACTTTCTCCAGCTCATTCTGAGGATCCCAAGTCATTTCCATGCCAGCTTGGAGATTTAGTCCCTCCAGCAGGTCCTGGGACAATCTCTCCACTCCCTCTTCACCACTACAGTCCAGTACAGCAACCACTTTACTGCTGCCGCCTGTCCCAGCCTGTGGCCAAACTCATGATCCCTCTTCCTATCACTTCCTATCACTCCCCTATCTACCTGGAAGGAAGCGCGAAGGGATGGAATAATGGAAAAAACCCCGAAGCTTTGTAGTTGCATGTGTACAGCAGGGAATTGTAGTCCAACATGATACGCCAAACTTATTTGCAGTATCTAAATAGTACAAACTGGGTTATTTCACCAAAAATAAGGGTAGAATTATTATTACTTTTTAAATCTGTTACACCTACACAGATTAGACAAAGACAATATCTGCACTCATTCTTATTTATTGTAACTGACAGAAACTACAGGGAACATCCTTATCAGAACGTATAAAGAATGTGATTACATAGATATAACTGATATACAGTTAGAGTTACAGTTATTGAACTTTATTACATAAAGTTTGAATAAACATCCATTTAAATTCCAGGTACTAAAACCACAAAACACTGATGAAATAAGCTCTCCAGACCAAAAATGGGTCCCCTCTGTGGTGTTCTGGGCGTGTTTTAATTACGTGGAAATGGGCTCTTTGGTTGAGGTGACAGTAAATATGAACCACAGTGCCTACACTGAGCTGCTGGACAACCAAGTTTGATCTTTTGTTCATCATGATCTTACCCAGGAACATAACATTCCTACCCCGGTATTCCAAGATGATAGTTCTGGCATTCACAGGGCTCCACATGTTGCTGACTGGCATGATGAACATTCAGGAGCATTCACACATCTGGACTGGCCTGCAAAACCCCCAGATTTGAACACTGCTGGAAATAGAAGCTTGTTCCACGGCGTGGGTTTTCTCCCGTCTGCTCCGCTCCTCTGGACTCAACTTCCCAGAGGTCATTGCTCCATGACATCACGCCCACGTGTCCCCAGTCTACTAACCATCTCCACTCTAGGTCTCCCGAATTCTGACAGCTGTGTCTCATTAACCCCTGTATATATATATTCCTTTCAAACACTTCCTGGTTCCGAAGCTTTGCCAAACGTTTTCGTTAGCAACCCTGAGCATTTCTCCGGTCTTTCTCTACTCTGGCTTTTGACTCCTTTTGCTTTTTGACCTCCTCTTTGCATTTCCCTTGTCAGCTTTTCTCCGTTTGATCTCTCCCTGACTCTCGACCTCTTTCGTCCCTTCATTCATTCTCCTGCCTAGCCCTTCTAACTTGGTTACCTCGCTGCTAGTCTACCCTGGTTTCGACCTCTGCCTGTCTTTTGACTTTGATCTTGCCTACTCTCCTCATGGTTGTTCATGTACTGTTGCTGTGCTCGATTACCCGCCTGTCAAATAAAACACTCCGGACTAGCTCATATGAATATCTCACCTGCTGCTGAATCTGAGCTGGCTGCTTCCTCTCTCTCAGCATCCGGTTCGTTTCCAGTCAGCAAGCCTGATAAGTTTAACAGAGCTCCAAATTTATGTCACGGTTTCCTCCTTCAGTGCTTCATCTATTTCTCTAATTCCCCTCCTAGTTCCGACTTGGCTCGGATTTCTTTTGTTGTTTCCCGCCTCACCGGCAAAGCTCTGGACTGGGCTACTGCTGTGTGGTCCGCCTATGAACAGGACACTTATGAGAACTTTATTAAGGGTTTCAAGGCAGTGTTCGATCATCCTCATGAGGGCAGAGCAGCTGGTGAGCTCCTGTTCCAGCTTCACCAGGGACCTTAGACGGTCGCGGATTACTCGCTGGACTTCCGCACCGTGGCGGCTGGAAGTGGCTGGAACGAACCTGCGCTGCTTATGATGTTCCAGAATGGACTTAATACAGACATCCACAGGGAGCAGGCCTGCCGGGACGGTGGTTTGACACTGGAGGAACTTATTTCTCTCACCATCAGGCTCGACCAGCTCAAGCGCGCAGCGAGCCCGGGTTCCCACCGGAGCTCCATGACCCGCGTCCACCTGAACCCCAGAGCTACTCCCAAGAACACCTCTGAGGGATCCCTGCAGGTGGATTCTTCCCGGCTGTCTGCAGGGGAGAGGCTTCGCCGACTTCGCGGAGACCTCTGCCTATACTGTGGTGCTGCAGGTCATCTTCTCCATGACTGTGATGCCCGTCCCCAAAAACCTCAAAGGTCGTCCCTGGACAAAGGTGTGAGCACCACGTCACACACCTCCATGGTGAGTAGCCCCACGCCGTTTTTAGGTTCTTCACATAAGTTGAAAGAACCCATCACACTTTACATTGTGTGTAAATTTCAGGAAGAATGGACTAAAAGAAACCACCTGAAAGTGCTTAGAAGAACGTCTGGTTCCATTGACTTACATTAAAACTAAAGTAGGTTTTTCCCTTCTCCTGTAAAGTTACCAATTTGGAGACACATAAAACCATAAACATCAAGTCCTACCTGGGTATTTGATGCTCCTGTTTTCCACTCTTCGTGTGCAACCGTCTGCTCCTCTTCACCTGATATGCCCCTATCACTCTTCATGTGTTGGAGCTGTGTAAGTCCTCTTATCTCTGTCATTAATCACCCCTGATGAAACAACATGCTGTTTAGTGTCCAAGGAGTCATAACCTAATTTGCATGAATTGCTGTCAGTATGGTCAGAGGTCAGTGTGCAGAGTGAGGCTCTTCCAAGTATAATCATTTGCATGTACACCATTTACACACAGTCAGAAAAAGGCACTAAACTGTCTCTGCCATGGTACACTGAAGTAGAGCTGTTTCTGAACCTTGGGCTGGCCCTAAGCAACATCCAACTTTGGGGGTTACATTGCTGTTTTCCATGTACACTTTCTTTAACTTCCACTTAGATCACTTCAGATCTCTTCTCCGGATTTCAAAAATGAATGCACCGGCTTGAGAATGTGCTGCTATCCTGAAAATACAGTCCAATACACAGATCCACAAACAGCTGAAAATGAACCTGCTGCTCATGGCAGTATTCAGATGCTGTGCAGGGATAATGTTGCCTGCTGCCAACCTTAAATGTGACTGAAGAGGAATGTAGCAGTTTAAAAGGAACTGTACCTGAATCCTTTTATACACCTGGGGCCTCAAAATATTGATTTTATAGCATCAGAATAATCATATAAACCATTTAGCCTACAGCTACACGTACAGCAGATATCCCCAGCACTACAGCTAGCTAGCTAACTTAGATAAGCATGTAGGCTGTTGTTGACCATAAATCATTCCACTAGCATCAAAGCTGAATGTAGACTTCATGGCTACACCAAACACTTCTTGAGGCCTGACTTGACCTTAGACTCCAGGAACTCAAGACTTGACTCAAACATGCACCCCAGAGATTTGTCTTAACTTGGATGCATGCCCTAGAGACTCGAGACTTGACTCCTCTTAGACTTGCACCTCAGGAACTCGATTCTTGACCCAAACATGTACCATAGAGACATGTTTTAACTTAGACTCACATCCCAGGAATTTGATACTTGACTCAACTTACACTCACACCCTAGGAACTTGATTTATGACCCAAGCTATTACCCCAGAGACTTGACTCATCTTAGACTCATACCCCAAGACCTTGAGACTTGACTCAAACTTGTACCCCAGAGACTTGACTCAGCTCAGACTCATACCCCAAGACCTTGAGACTTGACTCAAACTTGTACCCCAGAGACTCAACTCAACTCAGACTCACACCCCATGAACTTGAGACTTGAATCAAACTTGTACCCCAGAGACTTGACTCAACTCAGACTCACACCCCATGAACTTGAGACTTGAATCAAACTTGTACCCCAGAGATTCGACTCAACTCAGACTCACACCCCATGAACTTGAGACTTGAATCAAACTTGTACCTCAGAGGCTTGACTGAACTCTGACTTTCACCCCAGAGCCTTGATATTTGACCAAAACATGAACAACATAGTTCTTGTATGTACTGAAGCAGTAATAGTATGAAGTTTTATTTCACTGCTGACCAAACAAAACTGTCATTTTTCCATTTTCCACACAATTTTAAAGCACCTGTTGCCCTTTACAATGTGTGTACATTTTATGAAGAATGGATTAAAGGAAATAACTTGACAATACTTTGAAACAATGCGGGTTCCATTGACTTACGTTAAAAGTAAAGTAGTTTTTTTCCTTCTCCTGTAAAGTTACTAGTTTTTCTGTTTTCCACTCTTCATGGACAACTGTCTGCTCCTCTAGTACTCTATGCGCTCTTCATGTGTCAGAGCTCTTTAACTCCTCCTTTAACTCATCTCGGTCATCATCACCCCTGATCAAACAACCTACTGTTTCTATGCCCAGTGAGTCATCACATGGTCAATAACAGTAATTGGTCATTGTTCACAGTATTCTGAAAATGACATGTAGAATGGTTCTTTAGGAGATCATGAAGAAATCTAAGTTTTTCAAATGTGTTTTTATTACTTATGTGTTTTTTATACACAGAAATAACAGATACATGTTGGTTCCTGGTAAGCCCAGATATGTGGTCATAAGCAGAGGTCAGGATACAGAACGAGGCTCTTCCAAGTATAATCATTTGCATGTTCGTTTATGCACATACTCAAAAAAAGGTACTAAACTGTCTCTGGGGTGGTACATTCAAGTAGAGCTGTTTCTGAACTTTTGGCTGGCCCTAAGCAACATGCTACCTGGGGGGGGCCCCAGTTGAAATGTTGTTTTCTGTAAGGTTCGGGCGGTGCCGCTGCTGCTGCCCTCTGCTGGCTGCAGGCGGCACCGCCCGAACCTTACAGAAAACAACATTTCAACTGGGGCCCCCCCCAGGTAGCATGGTAACTACAGCCCGGAACTCCAACCCCCAGAATGCCTCAGGCTGATCACCCAACACGCTACACCTGAGGTACCGGCTAAATAAGCCCCCGCCGAACAGCCGTCACTGCTACACCTTTGTAGAGGACAAGCACAAGACCTGTGCTGCAAAGGAAGAAGCAAGCCAGGCGCATAAATAAATAAATAAATAAATAAATAAGAAAGAAAAAAGGGCAAACTGAACAAGAGAAAAACAAAAAGACTGAAAACGTTATGGTTCAGGAAAAGAAAAGATCCCCTTTTTGTTAAACGCTTCGCTGGTTGCTTTGGTTCTTCTAGAAATACTCTCTTTTGTTTGAGCACACCACTGTTGGCATCCCCTTTGTTTGAGCTTCCCGCCCTTTTCTCCCTTTCCTTCACTAAACCCCTTCTGACTCGCCTCACGTGTACCGGCGCTTAGCGCAGCGGTAGCTTGTGGGGCCATCACTACTGAGGTCGGGGGTTGGACCCCGGTTTGCACAACCGCTTTCCCCGAAGCAGCACTCCCCGCACACATCGTTTCACGTGCATCCACATCCAAGAAATCCATTTCCTTGCAGTTAAACCTTTACATCGGCGCAAACGGGTTCCTGCCCTGCGCTTGGGTTCACAACCGCGCCGTGAAATTTCTGTGCAGATTCTCTTTAAATTCCACTTAGATCACTTCAGATCACTGCTCAAGTTAATGCACCGGCTTGAGATTGTGCTGGTAGGTAGACTGTCAATCTAGGAAATCCGCAGATATCAAATTAGCCAAACCCCTAACTGGAAGTTGCACCCCAGAGACTTGAGACTCGACTCAACCTAGACTCACACTTCAAGAACTCGAGACTTGACTCATACTTGAACCCCAGACACTCGACTCAACTTGGACTTGCACCCCAGAGACTCAAGACTTGACTCAACTTGGACTCACCCCAAAAACTCAGTACTTGCCTGAAAATTGTACACCAGAAACTTGATTCAACTCTGACTTACACCCCAGACACTTGATACTTCAAATTGTACCTCAGACCCATGACTCAACACAGGGTCTTGAGACTTGACTCAACCTAGAATCACACCACAATGGACTTGAGACTCGACTGCTTCCTAGAGACTCAAGGCTCAACTTAACTCATGCCAGCCTTACACCTCCAGCACCAAACAGGAAGCAGCAAAGCAGCTACAGGAACATCTCTGGTAGGTAAGTAACACATGGAGAAGACTCCAAGGAGATCTTGTAAAAAGACACTGTGCTGTTGGATTGAGACTTTTGAAGCTGTGGAGTGAACAAGAGGGTCTCTCTGACCTGTGTTCCCATTTGTACCATGATGGACTGGGGAAGGAAACCAGCTGAACCAGAGGCATGATGAGAAATATTATCAAAAGGAAGTTGCCATCTTGCAAATAGTCACTCTGCAAGTTTCTCAGTCTTTGCAAAGTCATAGTTTGTGACTAAGAACTCTGTAAATGATTTTTAAAAATTTAAAAAAGATTTTAGATGCAAGATAGCGTCAGACTTTAGTCTTTTAAAAGAATTTTTAGAATCTTTTTAAAAGTCTTCTAGTGTATGGATAGTTTCAGAGTCACACCCCAGAAACTTGAGACACTACTCAGTTTCACGCCCCAGAGATTTGAGACTCGACTCAACTCAAACTCACACTCTAGGAGTCACAACATTTACTGTGGGGTGTACTTTGATTCATAACAGCTGTCCCCCTCCAATGTCAAACTGATACCTACTGTATGCCCCTGGGCAGGTTTACACAAGGAAGATCCATAATAATGGGGAACAAAGTATTATTCCCATTAGCATTGCTTGGCTCTACACTATGCCATTTTCGGTTTTGCGTAACTGTAGACTCATCTTCTAGAGACCACACTCAGTTCCCAGTGTTTCTTCCGTAGGGAGATATCCAAACAGAGATGTTAACTTCATCTTTTAGAGTAGCATGGAGCTTCTTAATCTCCTCCATGTTGTTGATAATGGCAGGGTCTGTCTGCAGAAGCTCTGAACCTTGGTACAATTTTTATTCTCATTTATACTCACCATCAAAAGAATAGTTGCACAATTAGTTGCACCCAGAAGGAATCAACCGAAAGCAATGAAACTTGGTGGGTAGGTTTGACATCATGAGACATGCAAAGACTGTTGCAAGACTGCAATGATGTCATGTCAGACTGTCATGGAGTGACTCAGAATAGCAGGGGGTCATCTTCAGTGACGAGTCCCGCTTTTGTCTTGGTGGAGACGACCAACGAATCAGTGTGTGGAGGCACCGTGGTCAGCACCAAGATGAACAGTTCTTTATCATGTGTCACATGTCCAGAAGGCCTGGTGTCAGTCCACCTCCACCCCTACCGCACCATCTGCAGGAACTGTGTGCGGATATTCAAGCTGCATGGGATGGATTATCACAGGAAACCATTAGGAACCTCCACAACTCCATGCTGAGACGTCTGGTATGTTGTGTTAGCAAACATGGCGGCCCAACACCATACCGAGAGACACTACTTTTGTATGTGTAGCTAAAGCTATTTTCATATTCAGTATCTCTGTATATCTCTGCCTGGATATGCCCCTCTATGTCACGTAGTCCTAGAAAGATACCATCGACTTTTTTGGTTTGAACTCTCCAGGCATTGTACAGGGATGATAACAGTGAAGAGGAAACGGAAAGCACTTTGCATATGGTTTCATCAAACATGCCGAATTATGCTGGCGGCCATTCAAAGTAGATAATCAGTACCTCATCATCAGAGATGAATATTATGTGTCATGACAGTGAAGGAACTTTTTTGATGGACTCTTGGGGCTTTGGGACTTTTGCAAAGTAGCTTTATGCTAGTATTGATAAGATCAGGTGGAACCACCAGCGGCAGTGCAGGATCACAGTGGGGGCAGGGAGGGAAAATTGCTAAAATCAAATAAAATAAAAAATATAAAAAATTAAAATTATTGCTAAAATTAAAGCCAATTTCATAGTATTATTGGAGGACCCTGTTACTCTAATCTTTCTGTCGAGCTGGTTCTGGACAATTTAATGTGTTATGAAAATGTATTTTAATTTTAATTTAAATGTGTAATAAACATGGCTATAGTCTCTTATCCACTTTAATAAAAGCTTTATTAATGCATTATAACACATGTGTGTATTTATAGCTTCTTATAGACATGGTATTCATAGAAAGTGCTACAGAAAAAAAATACAGTTGATGAACAATCATACACTGTAGATTCAACCAATTAATAACTGACTTTAATCTCATTTTTCAGCAGTATAAGCTTAGTTTCACACAAGGCAAAATTTTTTAACTGCTCACTAAAACATTGTTAGTTAGATGTGATAGTGAATGAGAGAGGATGAATCTACACACCAAACCCCCTGGAGCATATTTAATAGGAGAAGTCACGCCTAGTAATGGAAGAGGAGCCAAGCCGAGTTATGGTAGAGGGATCATCCCTGGTTTTAGAAGAGGAGCCACACCTGGTTATGGTAGAGGGATGATCCCTGGTTTTAGGATAGGAGCCATGCTTGGTTATGGAAGAGGGATCATCTGTGATTATAGAAGAGGGACCAGTCCTGGTTATAGAAGAGGAAGCATGCCTGGTGATGAAAGAGGAACCATGACTGGTGATGAAGGAGGAACCATGACTGGTGATGAAGGAGGAAGCACCCACACCTGGTTATGGAACAGTAATCATGCCTGGTGATGGAAGAGGAACCAGCCCTTGGTAATGGAAGAGGAACCATGCCTGGTCTTCATTTTCTGGTGGGAAAAAATTGCTTTCAACTGATATTCACTTCAACGTTCCAGTAACACTCACATATCGAGTCACTAACCTTCATAGGTGGTGCAGATGAAGTTGAGTTTCTGGTTCTCAGGCAGGCTGACCCACTGCTGTCGTCCTCCAGACTGCACTGCTCCGGTTCTCTCTACAGACCCGCAGTCTTCTCCTCCTGTCCCGTTACCTGGAGCCCAGTTCTGGTAGCACATAGACTCTCCACTCACCCAGAACCAGAAGCTGAGGGTGCAGGTGTGACGCAGACCCAGCCACACATGTTCAGTGGAGGCATTCTGTGCCACCTTCATCACCCAGAGCTGGATCTCCTCAGAGTGAACCGAGACTAGATCCACATGGTTCACCCTACAGTATCTCAGGGCTTCACTCCAGGTCAGGTTCTTTTGGATCAAGATCAGCTTATCTGGAGGTAGAAGGAAAAAGGAAAATGAGAGCATAGTTTTGAAATTCTGGTGCTTTTACATGAATCAACTGGGTTTAACAGTAAACACAATACCACATGTAACAAAGGTTATTAAAAGGAGGAATAAGAACTCACTCTCGTAGCAGATGAACGGGAGACTGTTGTTACACTTCTGGCTACTCCACTGACCCTTCTCGGTCAGAGACACCGCAGCACACTTTTCACCTTGACTGTATATATCTGACCCAGACTTCCAGTATCGGAAAGAGGAGTTACTCTGACTTGACCACTTCCAGGAGTCATTGACCAGGCCGATCCAAAACCCGTCGACATTTGGAAAACCTCTTGCCGAATTCAAGACGAGCTGGCTCTCAGTCCGGTTCCTCACACTGGCCAGGTCTGTGTGATGTTCTCTGCAGTAGCTCTGAGCGTCACTCATGTTCTTCCACTCATGAATAAATATGTATTGTTCTGTGTTTGCTTTGTTTTCTGAAATTACATAATAAGTTATATTATTAATCCAATTCATATTACTGTTACTGTTTAGAGAAGTGACCCTGACATTCATGAATATGCGTCTAAAAGTTCTTACCGTCATAACACACAAAACAAAGTAGATAGAAACAGCTAACATCAAACCAGGTTCCGTCCTTTATAAACATCCCCACACAGTACTCGTTCTGTCCAAGATTGTTGGGTTCCCCACTTCTCCAGTTGCGGTAAGTGGCTAACTCACTGTAGGAACTTCCATCTGCCAGAGACCACAACCATTTCCCGGTGGACCCTCTGATTAGGCCGATCCAGAACAAGCTGGTAACCTTGTCTGTCAGAAGAGCACTGAGGTTCTTCATCTTCTCCATGGTGTTGATGGTGACCAGATCAGTGTAGGTCTGTCTGCAGTAGTTTTGAGCTTCAAACCAGGTTTTACCCTCATTAACAAAGATGTACCGATGAGGAACGTATGCAGATACACCACAGGCAGCTGTGAGGAACCCCAAAAGAAAGTGTTGAGGATCAGGTTAGTGTTAGTGTGCCTCTCACACATGCAGGTATATGGGCTGAGCAGTGTTCCAAAGAACATTCACTGACCTGAGAACAGCAAGAAGACTGAAATCCATTTCGGATCCATTTCTGAGATTTCACAACCTGGACCATAAGATCATATCTGAGGAGGTAACACCATTTCATATTTCAGATTTCTGCATTCAATCTGGCATGCACTGAATGATTTGAAGGAATTCATACGTACACCATAAAGATGAACTCAGTCCTTCTGGAAAACTCTTTTCGTCCACTGTACACCCTGGCAGAAAAGTAAACGCCTCAGTTTTTCTTTCCTGTGATGTGTTCCCGTTCCTCAACTCCTCACGGTATGTTCATATACGGTACCTCACCTCTTTATATCTCTCTCTGGATATGCTCCACCTCTGTCGCCTGCAGTCCGGAAGAGATACCATCACAGTCTTTCTTTGGTGTTTATTCCTCAGGCATTGTTGAGGGATGGTGACAGTGAGGAGGAAGCGGAAAGCACTTTGCATGTGGGTCCATCAAACCTGACAAATGATGCTTGCGGGTATTCAAAGAAAATAATCAGCAGTCCATCATCAGAGATGAATATCGGCTCTGTTTCAGGTGCCATGACAGCGACGGATCTGCCATGGATGATCTGCGCCTTGTTGATTAAGAGTATTGTCCTTTAGGATGAATTCTAGATTTAGGATTTTCCCTTTTTGAAAAGAATTCATAAGGGCATGTAATGCTTGGGGCTTTGGGAGTTTGTAAAAAGGGATAACAGCAGGCAGAAGCACCAGCTAAAGGACAGGATCACAGTTAGACCCTGACTCTTGAACTGGTTCTGTTCAGGTTCTTAGAACAAGCCTGTGTTTGCACTAGTTTTTACTGGAACCAAGGAACGGCAAAGGTTAAGACATCAGCGTCAACAGAGGGCGCTGCACAGTGGTAATAAACCAAGATGGTGGAGTGTACAGATGACCTGCGAGTGTTTGTGCTGTTATTCCAGATGTTCGTTTATATCCAACTACTGGAGATAAGAAGACATAGGAGAGCTTCTTCAGCAGACCACTGCATGCTCTTCAAGGCATCGCCATTGTTACCTTCTCTTTCCTCAACAACTGACATGCCCGCGGTTGTCGTCATGCTTCGAGCTGAGGAATCCACTACTCTTTGGTTCTACCTGTTAACAAACTTTTCAGGTTGTGAACTTCAAAATTAGGTGCGCAAACTGAAACGGAACCTGTTCCATGTTGGTGGAAAAGGGCTAAGACAGGGCCAGGACTGGAACAAAGACAAAGGCAAGTAGCTCAAGGGTCCTGCTAAAAGATCTGTTCAGCAGAGCAAGACATGAGGCAAGAACCCAGTCCTTGCATCAAGTGACCGAGACCTGGAACTAGCTGAAGGTGAGCGTGATTCTGAAGAGGTGGAGCCAGAACAGACCAATCCCAAAAGCGTGAGCACAAGTGAATGATCCGTGGTCATTTTGCATATTTGATCTTCTTCCTGTCAAGTTAGATGCATTTTGAACATAAGGGGATATAAGCTGTATTTTTCCAAGGCCAGAAAACTAATGGAAGCTTTGGCAAAAGATCCACAAGGAAGTCTCTAGAGCTACCACGTTCATCAGCAACCTATAAAGAATGTAAATGATGATCAGTGAGCATCAAACGTGTAGTCTGATCCCGACATTAGACACTGTAGATGGAAAGACTGAAATAATGTGCAAAATGGGTAACTGAAACACATAGGAATGGGTGGAGCTGCACATCATACTACGGCCAGCTAGCAGGGGTGCTGGACGTGTGGTTTTTATAGTCACTGGTTACAATAAATGTATTATGATAAATGTATTGTCATCGCAACATTATAGAGGACAACAAAAACAGCCCTAAACCATCATACTGCCGCTACCACCACGTTTGAAAGCTGGGATTAGGCTCTTTTGCTGGAAAGCATTCTTCAATTTTTGCCAAACACAACTCATTTGTTCCCTAAAGGTCCATTGTCGCCTTGTTCATTACGTCAGTAGTGGTATTCCAGGTGGTATTCAAAAACATTTAAACAGGCTAAAAGGTTCTTCCTATCGTTCCATACACACTATTCTTGTTCAGTCGTTGTCTGATTGTTTACTCATGTACAGTGCCATTACAGAGTGTAAGAAAGGCCTCCAGGCCTTTAGATGTTACCCTGAGTTTTTTTGTGTTCTCCCAGAATATTATACGCTTTGAGTCATTTTGTTGCATGACCACTTCCAGAAAAGGGTAACAGTTGTGTAGAAGTTCCTCCAGTTGGACACTACCTACCTGATTGTGGATCAGCGAAGTCCAAACTTGACAAAAACGGTTTTGGAACCTCTTCAGCCTAGTGAGCATTGGCATATGTCGGAAGGGGCTAGATTGACAATTGGCAACTTCCTGGCCCTCATTATCAAGTATGCCATGCTGATCATTCTAGAGCTCCGCATACTTTTGGCAACAAAGGCATTTAATGTTGGAGCACTTGTGTATGTCGTGTATAACAGCTGGTGCATATTGACTTTGTCATATTTGACAATCATATGAGTGATGGCTTATGAATGCATTATACAATGTTTTGTATGCATTTAAAGGTTCTTATACACTTGGTATTCATGGGTACTGTTGCACAAAATGCAGTTGACAAGTAATCATACACAACAGATTCAGCCAAATAAGATTGGAACAAAATAGCTTTAATCTCATTCCTCATCACTACAAGTTTAGTTTCACACAAGTCAAAATATTTCAAACTCAACATTTAAAAAAAATGGGAAATCAGACATTAATGAGGAGTACATGAGAAAAGATACATCTGCACACCAAATAATAGGTAAATATATTTCATAATGATGAACCCAAACACCCTTATATTATGAAGGAGAGCACATTACAGTAATAATTTCTGGAGCTGCTGATGCTGTTCACAGAAAATAAACTCTTTTACTGTCAGTTTAATTTTACAATGAGGATTTTACTAANCCATGCACTAACTTGGAAGATCCCAGGGCTTTTTTATTGGTCCGCAGACTGGCAAAAAGCTTTGGAGGAGATAAGGATGAGCCCTACAACCTGGCCTATATACAGCACACCAAACTCCTGGACCCACAATAGGTTCAATGGGCACTGTTTTTGGGTCCCAGCACACCAGATCCTGGACCCTCCGCTGAGTTCAGGCACAGTTGTGCCACTAGCTTGGAACCATCAGATGCCTCCGTTAAGGGATGGGTACTGTAAGGGATCAGTGCATGCTGCTGGCCCCCGGCAGACGACCGGAGGAGTGCAGTCAAGGAGCTGGAGGATCTGGATCAAGCCCCAGCAGTAATCAGCACTGATGATGTGCACCTGTGTGTCATGCCGTAAATCCATAAAAAGAGGTTCAATACATTTACATTTTATCCAGAGCGACTTACAACCGTGCTTAGTGTTCCGTTGGATAATATTCCAGCTAGTACAGGAAATTTAGAGCCTAAAACTTACTATGAGCTCGGACACTGCCCGAACAGGGGGCCAGTGCTGATACCTAGATAGATCAACACACACATATATAGAGCAAAAAGAGCACTACCTGGCAACCCCAGCCCAGTGCTCACACCTATAGAAAAGAAAAACTCATTATAAGTGCAACACAACACAAGTACATACACAACTTACACCTCTACTAGTGCTTACTCACTTAAGTGCATTATGAAGAGATGGGTCTTCAGTCTGCGTTTGAAGACCGCGAGAGACTCTGCTGTTCGAACACCCAGTGGAAGTTCATTCCACCATCTGGGAGCCAGGACAGAGAAGAGTCTGGTCGCTTGTCTTCCATGAGACTTCAGGGATGGCGGTTCGCGTCTAGCTGTGCTTGAAGCATGAAGGGCTCGAGGTACAGATCAACTCTTCACCATGGCCCTAAGGTAGGGAGGGGCTGGTCCATTCTTGGCTTTGTAGGCGAGCGTCAGAGTTTTAAATCTGATGCGGGCGGCAACAGGAAGCCAGTGAAGGGAGCGCAGCAGTGGAGTCACATTGGTTCTTGGTCTTTGTGATTCTTTTTGTGACGTTTGAATCTTCTGGGCTTTTGAATTTTTTGACCTTTATGTTGGTTTTTGAGAACTTCTGGGCGTTATATCTTTTGGACCCTTTTGTGTTTTTTACATCTCTGCAGTTTGGTGGGTTTTTTTTTTAAATAAACTCCTACCTATAATGGATCCTCTCCCTGTGTCTGGGCAGCCCTCATTACAATATGTCACGCTTCCGGGTTTGCCCAGCTCCTCCACTCTCCCGGCCTTAACCTACCAGAGGACTTCGCTCGATGACGTCGCATCTACATGTTCCCGCTCGTCCAATCAGCTTCGCTCCCACTCGCCAGAATTCTAACCCAGCTGTCACCCATTAGCCCCAACATAAAAGACACACACACACACACACACACACACACTCCCCTATTGCGAAGTTTTGCTGACCTAGTCTTGCATCTCTGAGCGTTTCTTTCCTGTGACTGCCATCTCTGGTTACGACTCCATTTGGTTTCTGACTTCCCCTTTTTGTCTTACCCCTTTCGACTACCTCATTGCTCTGTCTGTCTCTTGACCTCTCCTTCGTTTCTCTGACCATCCTCTCGCATACTCCTCCTAACTTGTCTGCTTTGCTGATAGCTCCTCCTGGTTTCTGACCCTTGCCTGTCCCTGACTGCGACTTTGTACTTTCCCTTGCATGTTTGATCGTGTGTTGTTGCTTTGTTCGACTGCCCTATTGTGTAATAAAGCCAACCTGACTTTTAGCTCTGCTCACGTCGGCCCGGAGTCTTTGTTTCTGACAGTATATTTAGATGAACAGAGGACAAAGATGAGCTAATCAAGACATGCACTGAAATATGACTTTTACATGTTTTTTATTCATTTCAATGAAACAGTTTTGCATAATTACACAATCCAAAAAATTTTACTTTAAATCATGTAAAATGATAAAATGACAGAAAATTAGTAATATGAAAAAAACAGATAGTCAGAAAAAAAATCAAAGCCAAATAAGAATGACATGTTTAGAAATGAGCTTTAAATATGAAACTCTTTTACTGTCAGTTTAATTTTACAATGAGGATTTTACTAAACCTGAGACATTAAAGGAAGTACAGCGTAACTTATTCCAGTAGAAGAGAAGCTTTCTAAAGTTTAAACACTCTGGATTACTATATATTCCACATGTACATATATAATAGTGATGGACCCATATAACCCTGTATTATGTGTATCTTCTCTAAGTAGAACTGTGGAAAAGGAACCACCACCTGGTTTCAGTCTTCACTGACAGGAAAAGAGAACTGCTGCACACCACAACTAATCTTCATAGGTGGTGCAGATGAAGTTGAGTTCCTTGTTCTCAGGCAGGCTGACCCACTGCTGCTCTCCTCCAGACTGCACTGCTCCGGTTCTCTCTACAGACCCGCAGTCTTCTTCTCCTGCCCCGTTACCTGGAGCCCAGTTCTGGTAACAGATAGACTCTCCACTCACCCAGTACCAGAAGCTGAGGGTGCAGGTGTGACGCAGACCCAGCCACACATGTTCGGTGGAGGCTTTCTGTGCCACCTCCTTCACCCAGAGCTGGATCTCCTCAGAGTGAACCGAGACCAGATCCACATGATTCACCCTGCAGTATCTCAGAGCTTCTCGCCAGGTCAGGTTCTGCTGGATCAGGATCAGCTTATCTGGAGGTAGAAGGAAAATGATCAGGGGGTAATTTAGACATTGCAGTGTTTTCACATGCTGGTGTACCGTATACCAAACAAAGACTCTGAGTTAGGAGTGTATTTCTCAAAGGGTTCTGCAATATAACAATATTAATAGATCTAAATATGTAACTAATGAGTTATAACAGTGTATAAATGATCATATATGCTGAATAAGTGTAATAGAACTCACTCTGGTGACAGATGAAGGGGAGCTGTTTACTGCAGTCCACATTATTCCACTGACCTATCTCGGTTATAAACACTGCAGCACACGCGACACCCTGACCATAGTTATCTGGTCCAGACTTCCAGTATCGGAATGAGGAGTCACTCTGGTCTGACCACGTCCAGGAGTCGTTGAACAGGCCGATCCAAATACGACTATCAGAATGAGACTGTTTAGTTAAATCAAAGATCTGCTGGTTCTCAGTCTGGTTCCTCACTCTGATCAGGTCTGTGTGACGTTCTCTACAGTAGCTCTGAGCTTCATACCAGCTCTTATACTCATTAATGAACACATATCTTTCAGTGTTTGTCTTCTTTTCTGAA